>SHCU01000175.1:0-16635 GCA_004307685.1 Ceratina australensis | reverse complement strand
AGATAGACACGAGTTTACGGATCTTTTCATCAAGGATGCTAACCACAAATTAACACAATATATTAATAATTTTGATACAGTCCAGGAATTCTTAAAGAAATATGATCGATAATAGAAGAAAAATGAGTAATACTAACAGTTAAATTAAATGGCACCGCTGGTTAAAATTTTGTGAGTTTCAGAAGCGAGAAATTCTGTGATATAAAAAAATATTGTTGTTCATTTTAATCTAGTCACTAAAATATAAAACGTTCTCGTTTTTATTTGTATCAGCGAAGTTATTCCCTGAGAGGTGGTCTGATTTTCTCGGGCGCGGAACGCGGATGGACGTTCGGCTAGATACCCATCTCGGCTCGTAGGCCGGAACAACGAAAGTAACAGCGCGGCGTCGGCTACGCGAAAGTAAGCGCGTGTGTACAAGCGGCGCGGCGATCTGTCTCCGCGGTAGGCGCAATAAAACTTTCGCGAATGATATATCGGCGTTTCAACGGCAATGAGAATTATTCGCACGTGAGCGTGTGAACGTGCCTCCCGCGGAACACGTGCATAGACGAGACCGGGCCCGGCCCGTTGTGTTGCACGACGTGAAAATATAATTTCCGCTCCGCGAAACTCTCCAGGATCTGTCTCTATTACTCGCGGCGCGCGCTTCCCCCGCGGGAATCTCGGTGATATTTTTCAAAAAGTCGACGTCTAATAAGCCGGGGTGACAATAATTCAGACCGTCCGCATAACTGATACAAACGGAAGACTGCCGTGTGCGAATTAAGCGGAGCGTAGACGATACGCGAGCTAATAGAATTTCCGGAACGATCGTTTCCCGTTTTTTTATTAATTCTCTTTTTCGAATTAACGGGCGATGAATTTTTTCCGAATCCCGGATAATATAAATTATTATTATTACGGTCGTTGTCAGCTACGCGTCGTTCACCTAACGTCCGTAATTGAGAGACGGCATTAGGTATTATACGTCGTACGCACATTTTAAATTATCTCGTCATCGGCCGTTCGGAGTCTCATCGCAACGCCGGCTGTTAATTAAGAACTGTGCGCGAGTACAGTCACGCGAAAAGGATCCTGTTTAATAACGCGCATAAAACCGAGCTCTTTCTCTGTGTCCCGCATCCGGTTGATCCTTTTCCTATCGCGCGATCGCGTTCGCAAGTAGCGCGCTAATTTTAATACGAGCCTCGATAATTAGTATTACCGAATTGCGATTCTAGGAATTCGTCGAAGCGTGACTCCATCGGTGTTTCCTTATTGATGCCGTCATTTAATCTCGTGGCTTAAATTTCGGTGCGACTACGCGCGTACCCACATTTCGCGCTAGGCCAATGAACTTACGTACGTACGTGTACGCGTTGCGTGGTTTTTTTTTTCTGGCTGAACCAACGGCTCCGTTACCGTGCTCAGACCGCGTTCTCGTCTCACGGGATATTATCGATTTAACGACGGTGAATCTGCTCGACTTCCTTATTACAGGTGGTTTCGAGATTCTCGAAGAGACCGCGCGTCCCGTTCCCGTATACCATGGAAACTATGATCAATTTTTATAGCGGCGCCGACGGTATCGGTGATCGCTTAATGACAGTGCGAATCGGTTCCATCTGGCAACGCAAATGGATTCACCTCGCTACCGAACAGATCATTCTATTAATTCCTTACGTTTAATTCGAATTATCACCGATGCTATATGGGGAGCTCGATTAAAGCATCGAAGTACTTTCGTTAAACCTGAACTTTCTCATACGATTTCCTTCCCGGAAAATTACGCAAGAAAATTCTCGGTAATTTTATCGTTTATTTCGTACGATTTTACGGATGAACGAATAGAAAGGTGAACGATATTTATTTGTTGCGTGAGGACAAACCTTTAAGCGTTGATGTTTGATACTTTCGTTTAATCCGCCGTGGAGAATCGAGACGTATTAATGCGTCGATAGAAGCTTCTATTATAAGCTTCGCGAACCTCGGGCAGTTCTTTCTTCGGTAAATGTATTGCCCCGTACATATTTACCGTGTTATGGAACCAGCGTCGATGCGCTGGCTCCGCTCCCTCCCCTCCGCCGTTCAATTTCAACGATTACCGGCTGCCTAACTAGTTCTGCCAATATCCTGTATTATTAGGAATTTACATATTTATGTGCACGTAAAGCGGTCGCTCCCAGCGTATGATTTCATTCGGAATCCTTTAATATAAACTTCAGCAGCGATTTCGCGTGATATCGTCCGCGGGTTTCTCGAGCGGAAAGTAACGGATACAAAGAGGATGGCTACCTTGTTTACTATTATCATAAATACGATCCAGCGACCTCTTCCTGTCTCGCATCCTCGTGCGTTGCGAATCAATTTCCTTCCTCTGCTCGGATCGAACCTACTACAGAATTTTACGGCGCGCGGCGAAAGTAAAAACTCGAGCTCATCTTCGCGCGTTAATCGAATCTGTGTCACTCGATGATCAAAGCATTACATTTCTACGAGCAATCGCGTCAGGTTAGAGGTTGAAGCGCGGAGAAGAATTCCGCGAGGGTCCGATAATAAAATCATAGAAAATTGCCTTCGCGGTGGCTCTAATGGGGGTCGTTTTTTGTCGGTAGAAAATTCATGCGCCGTCGATTAGGCACCGCAAATATATTGTGCGTAACACCGTCGCCTTATACGCGCCCGTAATTAGCCAGTCTCGCGGCAGAACTGTCGTTATAACGAAGGGTGCCTACACGCCGCGCATTTAGCCAGGCTACCGCGTGCAGTGCACACACGATGACTAATCTTCGCTTATGTCTCGTTGACTGATCGTTATGACCCGGCCAGGGACGGGCAGCGTCTTCCTCCTCTCCTCTTTTTTTCGTTTTTCCCTCTCATCTTCTTTAACCTTAACGAACGTGCAGCTACGTGGGGAACAGGCCAGAACCAACGGGCACGCACATTTGCCTCTGGGAAACGTTTAACCTCGCGACGACGATAGAACCGATCGTGTCCGCATACCAGTCGAATTGACGGGCCAACAGCGATGATAGACGATCAATCGTCGGGGTTTAATCACCGCCAGCGAATTTGCTCTTGCTCGTCCACCGATCGGACTTGATGGCGCAGAAGAAAGCCCACACATACCGGGTGTGTACAACCGCTCACGTGTACCCCGACAATTACCGATATTAATGATTCACCGGATTCTCGTTGCTCTCGAGATGTTCTTTCACGTCGTTCTATCTCTAAATGTAACAATGAAAGATTGTTACTTTTTAATATAACCCAAAAATGCCTATACATTTTTTGAGGAATTCTCATATTATATAATTTCTTACTTTATGAATTAAATCAAGAATTGTAGACAGTAGTGATAATAATAAAATTGACAGCGGTGCGCGTTTGGCGATTGTTACTTTTTAATATGAGCCAAAAATGCTGATATATTTTTTTCTAAATTCTCATATTATATAATTTCTTACTTTACGATTTAACTCAAGACTTACAGACAATAGTGGTAATAATAAAATTGACAGCGGTGCGCGTTTGGCTTATCTGCGACTGTCCCATCGGGGAACCTTCTCCCTTGATGAAATTTGAATTATGATAAGGGATCACGCCGACAGTCGGCGTTGCGTGGCTCGAGATAGCAAACGAAGCGGGATAAAAATGTCACCGTGGTAAGTCGCGATGTTAAAGTGGCGAGTACACGTGCTACGAATACCATAACGTTGCCCCGAGTGGTCCGGCAATCTCTCCTCTACCTGATTCTTACCTCAATCCTTTCGTGTTCTATCTTGTTCGTTTAATCAGAACCGTCCCGTAAATTGGATTATCGCGGATTCTTCTATTACTTATCGATTCGCGCGCACCTCGGACACGAATCGCTTCAACGAGCCCGTTGGTTATACACCGCGATCGGATCTTCGGCGAGCATTTAAAATAAAAATATTCGATGCGCGCTTATCAGTGAAACGTAGAGCGCAGGTGGGACCTATCGAAAAAATTGTTCTTCGACTGTTTCACTCCCGAACGAATCTGTCACCCGTTTACGAGCAACGAAGGAATGAAGCGATAAATTAGAAATAAGGTGCTAAAGTAAATGAAGTAATCGTAAAAGTTGCGTGAATTTTGCGCTATAAATTCCTACATTTTCTAATAGTTCCTTCGGATTATCACAGATTTAGCCGTGATTCTTATTTATTTAATCGCTTCGCTAATTGGATTACGCGACTCGAGGGCCAATTATTTATTGGGTAGCGGCGACACGAGGCTACCGGGCCGTGCACAGGTTCTTGCGATCATTACGCTCATAGAATGTATAATGCTGATTTAAGTGACCCTTTATTAATTTACAGAACCAGCGAAATTGGTATAATCGCGCAATAATCGTAATATATAATCATTACTATAATCTCAGCGCATAGATGCGGCGTAAATCTACGCGCGAATAGGAAAATGGAAACTAAGAATGTATATCATGATTTAGGATCAGACGCGTAACCGCAGATGATGCCGTAATCGCAGGTACGTTGCAAAAAATAATAATACGCGATGTAAAACTCTAATACCGTGTCCATGAATGAAAATTCTCACGTAAAAACACTTTACTGTTACGGTACAATAACTGTTACTAACGCGCGACGTTCGTTCGCTGAAAAATTACAAAGCTCAAATTCGCAATATCTCTCGAGACAAACAAGAATGGGTAAAGGAAATGCGCGGGTAACATCAAGATGTTAGCTATTAAAAAAACAGATAGGAAACCAAGCGACGTATACATGTTTAGAATGTTCTTTGTGAGGAAACAAAATTACTATTTGCGGTCTATACAGGAGAGCAAACACGGTCAGATTTGCTTCCGCGTGACATCGCCGGGACGACTATCATTACGCAAAATTGCATGAAGATATTTATATGGCATTCGCGTAGCCGTACGTACTTTCCTGCTGAATGGAGCACTCGAAGATAAATGAAGTAGCGATTGGCCGTGCTCGAGTCTACTTTGTCTCGCACAGGACTTTCGATGATGTATTTAAAAAATGACGTCTGTCAAGATATAAGTGAAAATACGATACGCAATTTTTATTAGTCTATTGATAAATTAATTTTTATTCGAATACCGATAAGCTTTTTTGCGGAAGAGACAGACAGTGTCTAGGTACCCGGATCCCGTTCGTGCTTATCGAGTAAAATTGAATGGGCCGCCTGAGAGCCGTGAAGGGAAAAGGGAAATTAATAAATTATTCAGTCCTCGAACGTACTCTCGCCTCTTGAATATATCTGCTCCCGACACGATCGCGATCGAACGAGGAAGATAATTTCTAGTCCATCTCCATTCAGAATATGTATTACAACAATAAAACGAGTTGTATAAAATATTTGCGCCGATCCAGAGACGAAATTAATTGACCTAAAAAATCAGGACTTTAAAAATAGTTACAAACGTGAATGAGAATATTATTTATTACAGATTGCATTGAAATTTATATAACACTCGAATTGGCCAATAATTAAGAGAATCAATAATAATTGTCAGTTGGTCACCGTAATAGGATTACAGAAATTCATTATCAGTCAGCTATGTGTGCACTTGAATGACCCGAATTTCAATATGAAATTACACAGTATCGGTAGCCGGTAATTATTTCACAAATTTCTAATTCTGTCTAGCAGCGGAGACTAACAACGGGCATTGAAACGCGTGAGTGAAATACGGTCAGCTTTGTAATATTAAACCCAACAATTTTCCATTAGTCCGGACATATGAATGTCGCTCAATCAAAGAGATTCTGCGTCTCATACCAAAATTTGTGAACAATGCTTTATAAAGCTTTATGCGACATAATCGCATTATTGTCCGATCGATATGGTTGTACAACAATTTGAACCGTGTATCCAATCATCAAATCAAGCTGTCATAAACTTGTCCGATCCTGTTACAATTCCAGTTATAAATATCAAGACATTTTACAAAATATTAATTGACCTCGATAATTTAATTAAAACGCGGCGCGCAATGAACGTCAATTATAATTTCAATGACGAAAAGGTAAAATAAAATTTGCGAGTTTTTTTTTCGCCGAACAAAGGAAAATCCATTAGAGGCAGATGAATACGCGTGGGCGAGGGGCAGTATTACTTATCAGAGGAAAAAGGGAAAAAATACTTTCACTATTCCTGTAACTAACAAGTCGCGGGTAACAACAAATAGTCTTAATGAGAGTGAATTGATGACTCTCGTAGCTAGCCCAAGGCGAAACGCACTTTCATCGCTCTTTCCTTCACTTTCGCAAGCAACGCCACTTACTTTCAGTAATTTGATTGATGCCCGTTATTAAAACGAACTTCTATTATAATTACTCGCGCTACAAAACATTCGATGCATACATAATTTCCATGCATATTGTTCTTATTTACTTGCATCAGTTTCGCGGAATTATCATTTTCACGCGCGTACTTATAAACCCGATATAACCTGGCTATAATTTCAAAACAGCTTTTATTAATTATTCGTAATTTTTAATAAATATGCAAGAATTCATCTGGAAGCCGAACGAATTATTTGACGGTACCTCGCGGACGATCGACCGTCGTGAAATATAAGATATAACATACACAGATTTCTGCGAGAAGTAGTTGGGTTGTAAAAATGCCACGTGCTCGAGGTACAGGCGAAATTAATAACTTGTTCCATTCTGTCTGTCACCCGATACAGGGAAACTTTTGATTAAAAGTTTAACTCGCAGTTTACGAGTAGTAATTGAAAGTCGCGAAGGTCTAAGCGAGCCGTACTTTAACAGTGCATGAGACCTTAAAGTAATAAGGTTTTACCGGAGAACTGTTACTCTCGTCGCGTCGCGAGCCGTGGAAAAGTTTCGAAAGAGTCGGAAACCGTGCAGACACGCCGGCGGAAAGAGCGTAACCAGCGCGTGGCAGGGGGTTGATTCCCTCGGAAGGCTCAAGCAACCACCACCGTCAGTTAACTAAAGGATGGGACCCGGTGACTGAGCGGTTTGGTAAATCGAGCGTAGGGAACGTAGGTTCTGCACGATCGAGAAAGTGCTACTAGTTGTAGGTAGAGCGGTGGTGGGTTTGACGGTACCGGCGCCGATGGTGCTGGTGGGTCGTAGTTGTCGTCGTCTTTCCTCGACGACGAGATTTACGTTCGACGATCCGCCGGGTTTATCGATTGTACGCGAGGTGAGTTAATTGTCACTCGCCCCGCTCGTTTCTTCATGCAACACGGTTTTGTTCTACGGTACACACTTATCCTTTAATTACGCCGTTGTTCGCCGCGTTTTCGCGAAACGGGACGGCGGAGTAACCGTTTGAAACGTCGTGAAACAGGAAGGTGGTTTTCAAAACGAACAAACGAATACGATTCGCGCGGGGGGGAGCCGCCGGGTGTATATTGTTTCTAGCAGGGGTCTTCTATCTACGTTTACCTGAAGCGGCTATCAGCTAGCGTGGTAAACCTACGCGGTGTTGTGCAAGCAGCACACGGAGCTGATGAACGTGGAAAGCAACGGTAATGACAATCAGAGAGCGGCATTATACGGCGGTTAACTCGGCGGACACGCGAGTGTCTCACGACCTTGTACGAACGCGCCTGATCCTTTTTCGTATCACTTTTCTTATTGTTTCCTAGTTCCACAGTGCGTCATGCATATTTATTCGACTCGATAAAAACTGATAATAAATGGTAGCCTACGTAGGTGTTTTCTATTTGGTTACGAGGATAGAGTGTCTCGATCTAAATTGGCCAGCATGGTCTAGTTAAAAGATAATGGCTACCGGTAACACGTAACGTTATTACGGTGAAGCTTGGCCCATTTGAATGGGAGATTCGATAATAGCAAGAAGCAGCAATCCATAGGTAAGATAGGGGTGCGCTGGTACGTTACACGGTCCCGTGGCCACGTACTTATACAGGGAAGGTGGTTGTATTTATTCAAGAGCGTCGGTTGCTCGGGCGCAAGAACCGCGCGGTGGACACCGAGCGGACAGGTATGCAGGCATCGGAGAAAACTTATCCAATGATGGCGAATACATGATCCACATATCGGATCGAAAGTCACCGACAACGGTCGTCGCATGGCCAGGGTGCCGGGGACGGGGGGCCGGGGTAGTAACACGGTGAAAAATAAAGAAGTTATGAGAAGGCAACAACAGTAGGTAGTACGCGCTCTAACCTTTATGCAAATAAAGCGTTCTCGCGGCCGATAAAGACTCGAGCTTACGGATCGTAATGCCGTTCCGTGGCCCGTGACAAGATCTTTTATCGCGATTAAACGCACGAGTCGCAACACGCCACCTCTCCTGTACCGTCGCGATAACAGCCACTGGTTTCTTCGAGGGACAGTAAAACCAGAAAAGCTACGACAGCCCCTGAGTACAGGCCGAGGCGGGACAACGAAAGAGTTGGCCGCGAGCGAGCGAGCGAGCGAGCAAGGTGGATCCGGGGAGAGGAAATGAGAAGGCTGGGAAGGAGGCCTGGGTCTACGAGACGTTGGACCACTATCAATCTCGCCACGACATTCCCGCGGAGGACGCGTGAGGAATCGTGCCGCGGGGGCCAAGGGGGGTGGGCGCCGCGTACCGAGGCCCGGGGACGACCCCGGTGTAATACGACCAAAGTTTAATTACCACATTACTTCGGTACGCTTTATCTATCCCGTACCGTTCGCTCACCCATCCTTCTCCCACCGAATCCATCAGCAGTCAGGACGGCTGATTGCGAAATACACGGGATCGTGTAGAAGCAAATAGCCTCTTCTCGAAATTCTATACACTATTTTCCTTCAACTTCATCCTCCCGGCTCAATCATCCCACCACCACCACCGCCGCAGCCGCGCCGCCTTGACGCGTTCGTGATCGCAGACTCTACGTGCACGCCAAGGTAACCGCTTCTTTCCTCTGTCCCTATCGTTCGCCACTGTTCCATCTAATGGCCGGTCCGGCTTTATTTCGTTCCAGCCAATCCCCTCCTAAGTGTCTCTCTCTAACAGTATCCGTGAACGTGTAGTATCTATAGATGGTAGTGGGTAGCCACTTAGAGGCGCGGAGCGTAACCACGCATAAACCAGTTTCCTGGTTATCCGACTCCTCACATTTTCCTGGTCGACGCACAGCGCAGCGCGTCGAACCCGCACGGAACGTACCATTAACGGAGGCTCCGCTCGATTCCGCTCCGCGATCGCCGATCACCGGCAGCAGCGGCAGCAGCAGCCTGGAAACCGGTGCTGCCGATGCCGCTCTCTCTCTGCGCTGCTCATAGACCTCTAACGTTTTAAAACGACCGCCTCGAAATCGTTACGATATGGAGCAATAATGTTCTACATTCATTTGATCGCGGCACGTCTACACGTAATATCAATGACGTTCAGCATAAGTGATTTTATCACTTTTGATATTACGACAGGTATCTGCAACAATGAGACGGTTGATCTCAATTATTTTGCTGATAACTACGGTCATTCGTTGTCCGTATTAACCCTGTAAGTGCGAAGTTCAATTTTAGAAATCTTATTTTCTGTTAATTTAAATATATAAAAAATCTGATATTTTGAATGCTATAAATTAATTCAATAAACTCTGACAGCTATAGAATTCATCTGAGCGATGTTGTAATAAAATCAATTGTTTTATACGAGTCTCTTTATATTTAAACAGATTATCAATATTAATCGAAAGAGGTTTAGAATTACGTGTATACACGTCTAACGCAGTTAACTGGTTAATTCATATTATGAATGACATCAAATCGTTGATGATATTACAAATTTAGATAGCTGTCTGAATTATTCAGAAATATTGAAATTCTTCGAGAACAAAGAGAATAAGTATTATCATACGTTCGCAATTAACGCGGTAAAACAGTTAGCGTTCTTTATTTAATCGCATGAACTTCAATTACGCACCGCGTTTGTGGGTCGTCGATCCGGTCTGATTTGCATAAAAATTCCGGAACGCGTAATTTCGGCGAGTTTCACATAGCCGGATAGTCGGCGGGGTAATGCGTCATATTTTTCGAGGACAACGCCGGGACAGGAGTTAAATTGACCTTAAGACCCCGGCGATCGTGAAAGGAGGACGAATTCGCTAAGAGAACAAGTGACCGGGTGGAACGAGAATAAAAGTTTCCGAAGGGATCGGCAAAGAAGTCACGAGTAACTTTGTTTCTCGACGTCGTGGACGACAGGATTGGATGATAACGTTTAGCAATTTAAGTCGTCTCCCGTCGCGTAACTGCGAGAGGGAGAGAGAGATAGACACCGCGGACACGGTGCGCTGCAGAGAGGATCCTTCTCCGTTTCGCGCGATAAAGTGGTACGAATTAAATCAGCATGGAAAGACTTTCTTTACGACGCGAGCAACGTCTATAAATTTCGCGAGATCCGAGGAGGAGAGCGTACATCACGGACAAGGAGGCGCATTCGAGTACACTCTTGTTGTAACCTTCTGCATAACTTTGAGAATCCGCTTGACCGAGAACCAGTATCGAGAACGGCCTTACGCCGTTATGCGATAAGTCGCGTGCCCGTTAAATGTTCGCACCAGTGGATTCGTACGTTTCGTTTGTTCCGCGGCTCGCGTAGGCATCGGGGAATCACGGTTACGCCGCGCCGCCGATCGACAATAAATTACCTCGCGCAACCTACTAAATTAAAAGCTCGCCTTCGGTTACATAATGCACCAGACGTTCGAATCGTTCTGGCAATTATAATATTAAGATCAGACAGGCTTTTTTATTGTTTCGTCTTTAATCGATGTGCCAGTTGTTACGAGCCAGAGGAATTCGGAAAAAAATTTGATGTAAAAAAAGTTTATTGGTTTTACGTGACGAGACGGTGAGATCGAGGCTTCAAATCGAATGGGCCGGTCGAATCGCAGCCAACAACGGGCCCGGTAGGTGGTCAAGATTTTTAATTGACCCGTTCTAAATCCATTACGGCTACGTAACAGTACAATTTCCATTCGGAACCAGTGTCGTCTATTCGATTCAGTTAGCGGGAAGGCATCGCGGCACATATTGGTCGATACAGTCTGTGTTTTGCGGCCACTAAAATAATCCGATCGTATTAGCGGGCAGCACGAATATCAATTGGTCCGTACTTTGTATACCGGTAACCCATTTACATGGCCAAGTATTACGGTATCTTATTTACCCTGTTGATATCCCATCGTACCGAAATACGTAAACGCGTAGGTGTAACGTGGGAATCCGTTCTGCCCTCTCGAAACGTCTATTCGGGGATCGAGTATTTGTCAGCTGAAATATAATGAGTATCCTCTGCATACTAATTATGTAAAGCGTGGAATAAAAGTGCGCCGATTGAATTACCGCGTGGCGCGAAAACTCAGCGGTTCGTATAGGAAGCTAACGCGATTCACTTTCAATAATATTTATAATTTCGTAACGTTTACATCATTATCGTATAGGTAAGCTTTCAACTCGTTCTACGAGTTTAAACTCTGGTCAAACGAGTTTATCCAATTATATGAATAAGTGAAGTACGATATAAATATATATGTAAATCGTGATGTTCGATATCATTTTGTTACATCTGATAACATTCTTCTCGATATAGCGACACCGAGAGTATTATTAGACCAACGGTCGTTATGCAAATTCATAGTTTCGTAAATGTCAAGTTACACGTTGCAAGCATCGTTCAGCGTTAATCCTTTAATGCACATCGCTTGCAGATTACTACAGTCGTAACAAAATGACCCCATCCAAAATCGTACGCTACCACGATATCAAATATTATTTTAACTGAAAAAGAAAAATTATTTTTCAGGAGATAGTAATTTCTTTCACGTGTATTTAATATACTGATTTGGTATTAATTGAGATAACGAATAAGAAAATCTCCGGTGAAAGACTCTGATTAAGAAGCAATTTTCGTACGTGGCCGCGTATAATCGGAACTGATTTCGAGGAGACCGAAGGAACATGACACGGGCAGGGGGCCATTGGGTCGATCGGTAGTCAAGGGCGGTCGAACCGCGGCCGCTCGTAAATCGAGGAGGACGACTGCGACGACAAAACGGTCGTTTCCTCGGCGAAATTCCGCGGCGGAAGATTACCGATTGCGATTGAACCCGATGAGACATCCAGGCACCGTTATTCCAGCATGGTGACGCGATGGTATAGGCACCTGGTACGAGTGCCACGTCTCTCTTTCCCTTGTTCCCTCGCTCTTTCTCTTCCCTTTCTTTCTCACCGGCGGCGGTGCTCGCCGCGATCCTCGTTTCGCTCCTTCCACTACTTCTTCTTCTTCCTCCACGTCGAACAGTCTCTACCTAAGCACCGCGTGAATCGACCGACTATATGTTCAGAGGGACACCGACGCCCGCTTAGGTCGCACTGTTCACACGTGCACCCGATTTTGCTCTCTTTGGGATCCGCAGCTTTTCCTGTTCCCCTCCAGTCTTTCTCATCCTCTTCAAGCTACCCCGTCCCGCGCATTCCGCGTCCGCTCTATCCTATATGCGTACAACCTTGGCTCGGTAATTATCATTTATTCGGCACGCAACATTTACTCGAAATTCTGGGTTAACTATCAGTTAACGACAGTTCCTGATCCTGATGGATCTCGGTCCCATTTCATTTATTTTCTGCGAAACGTCTCCACTTTTCATACACACGCGAGCTGCCGCCGCTCGTACACCCAGCTACGTTACGCGCGTGTGTATTTCGACACGTAATCAAACATCGGGCGACTTAATTGTTTTTCCCGTTACCTGTTACTCCGCGAGATATTACACGCGTATGGAGCCAGATACTTTTGCATCTTTCGTTATAGTTTTTATATTCAGGCTACCGAGACGCGTATCTCAACGTCAGTCCGTCTCGATCTGACACATATGTGTCGATCATTTGTTAGTTAAATAGCCTTGCGATTTCTAATATTCAAAATCGAAGATTGAAAATGAAACTCCGTCCTAATTCCTTTTCGAAACGTTCCCAAATCGCCTCCCTATTAATTCTATGAAATCTCCGCGAGATATTACACGCGTATGGAACCAGATCCTTTTGCATCTTTCGTTATAGTCTTTATATGCAGGCTACTGAGACACGTATCTCATCTGCGCGTCAATCCGTCTCGACATATACGTGTCGATCATTTGTTAGTTAAATAACCTTGCGATTTCTAATATTCAAAATCGAAGATTGAAAATGAAACTCTGTCCTAATTCCTTTTCGAAACCTGCTCGACTCGCTTCCCAATTAATTCAACGAAATCTCCGTACAAACGTGTTTGTCAATGTCACTCGAAATGGACAAACGCGCAAAATGTTCGAGTCATAAATTTTTAGCTCGCTGATCGTAGGAGCCGTTCGTGGAGGCGAACGGACGCGTTTTCGGAGTCGAGACGAACGACCGCTCGAACGTAGAATTCGTTGGGTGCCCCGAGGCTACGGTTACGTCAAGCGTCGGTGGGACCCAAAAACCGTTGCTCTCGACTAAGAATAGAATTTCACCCGATCGGTTGGAAATACGTGAACGAAATCCAGGTCTATCGGTACACGTCGACCGAGCACGGGGGAATCGGCGTGCGAGCGGAGGTTGGTAGAGTAGGTGCTCCCGATAGAGAATACGAGGAAGTAGCGGAATGGGGGAAGAATTCGGGCGGAGGCGATGGACAAGGGGACAAGACGAGGAAACGACGGTGAGGACGGGAGGGGGGATCGAAGAGAAAGAGGTTGGCTTGTTTTCAATGGTGTCGTAGCTGCGATCGAATTGTGCGTACCGTTTCTGTCCTCCTTAACCGGCAGCAGTCCCAGTGCCCCCTCCCCCTTCTCTTCGGTTCGGTCGAGGAAGAGTCGTGCGCCGCGGCCTCAGCCAGGTGTACCCAGTGCCTAAGAGCCAGCCGGTCGACGTCGTTATACCCTGCAGCGCGGTGTTCGCGAGGTCCGGTCCGGTATTAACATTGCAAATCGTCGCCGATCTCGCCAAGTGCTGCGACAAACCGGTGGTGCACGCGCGACGAATTCGACTGGCCCCGTCGTACGGAAAAGGTGTTTCGTCGCGTCGCGTTTTACTACGTTTCGTTATTTTAACTACGTTTGGTGAAACGCCGTTTCTTCGTTCTTGTGTGGTAAACCGGTGCGACCTTCGGAGCGTTCGGTTTCTCGATCGTACCCTCGCAAGTGATAGATCCGGATTTGTGGGGGAATAAAAAGGGGAATCGACGTCCTCGTCGGAAATCGTTATCGATAATCTCGACAGGTACGTTCGCCGCTGCGCCGGGCAAGTGCATCGCCGTAATTATTTGAGCGCGGAAACAAAACAATGTTACGTGTGCGCGAGTGTGCTCTCTCGGAACCCTCGAACAGCCGCGGCAATTCCGTCCCCGCTGTTCTATACACCCCGGTCAGAATTCGCGCAAACTCCGAGCTTTTTTCGTTCGCACCAATTGGACTGCGCCCGCGCGCTCGCCTCTGCTCTTATACGCGCGTTCGCTTGACGATCTCGAAACCAGACCCGATTGTTATTTAGTTTCCCCGCGATGGAAAAACAGCGCGATGGGAACAGAGGTGATGCGGAAACACACTGCTATTTGCGTAGCTTTTTTAGCCCCCGGCCGGAGTTACGCGTTTTGATAGAAACCGGGAATAACCTAGCTCAGTCGATGCACTGCAAACATCGTCGTACGAATAATTCCTTTTCTTTTTAATATAGGAATACGTATACCGATTTTTGTATAAAAATACAAACTCGTTGCGTCACGTATAAATTCATGCGCATTTTGCGTCAGGGAATGATCGACGAATACTCTTCATGATTGATGAATCAATTAATTCGAATAAATATTGAAAGAAAATGCAATGGAATAATTTTTAATATTTTGGAAAGATGATGATTCTTGACAAATTTTTTAGAGCAGTTGAATAGATACATTTTCACCAACAAAATATTCCGCAGTTAGTCTATTATAAAAACCGTGATTGCGGAAAAATAAGCTTCAAATTTTCAGTTCCCATTTGCCGTCTGTAGCAATTTTTCAATATGAAATAAATTGTTAATTTTCATTTAGTATTACGAATTACAAATCAGAGATCGCGAAGAATCGCCATGTCTCGTACGACAGCATAGTTAATTAATCAAGTAAAAGTGTTTCCTCGAGCTTTCCCTTATCACATTCCCGATGAAATTCATTCAGAGGAATGTCAGTGTAATTTCATTATTCACACTTTCGATCGAGTGAATTCAATCGGCAGGGGAAATAACAGCGGTGGTATTTTCTGTTTGCAGTTGAAGAGCGAGAAACAGGTGTAGAACGGCACGATGACAAGACTCATCACGGCGTTACTGCTGCTGCAGGCTATCGCGAGGTTCGGTCGCGTGGCAGCCGCGGATTCCACGCATGCGACCGAGCAACAACCGGCCCCTTCCACGGTGCCGTCTGGATTTTCTGGGCCAGATTACACGGGCCCGTCCGCCGGTTCCGACGATTGCGACCGAGAAATGGTCGGGTTCGAGCTGGTGACGGGCTACGTGTACACCGCGCCCACGAACTTGATCGAGTCCATACCAGGCACGCTGATGCTCACAGACTGCCTGGAGTTCTGTCAGGCGAACGACTCCTGCCAGGCGGTCAACTACGAGACGGGCCTATGCGTTCTGTTCAGCTCGAACGCCGACAGTAACCCAGGTAAGATTGAATCGTTGTTCACGATCGAATTAAACCAAATATGAATCATACGATAAATCCGAAAATTTCGACGATTTCTGCTGTCAAAAATGATTGTAAAATTTCGATGAAAAATAATGATTAAATCTTACGCGAATGGGTAAAAAACGGCTGAGAATCGGCGATGCGTCGAACGGTGCCACGCACACATCCGTTGGTCCTACATAAATGTATGTCCTTCGCCGAATATGGGTATTCCTTGAAACGCGCCGCTGAATGATTAAACGGCAGCGGATAAAATAGACGTGTGTGTCGTTTCGTCTCCCAGGCATTTATGCAGCACGTGAATCGCCTCGGTAAAGGGGTAACGGGTTCGATACGACGATATTCGGACGGTAGACAGCTGTTTGCCCGCTCGGTCGCGATGAAAGTACGCGTCGAGGAGGTCGGTACGGATTCAGGTCAACGTGGAATGCAGCCGCTGTTGAATCGCGGGTAATCGAACTTCTTCCGTTTGCCTTCAATTTCCGAGGGTTTAGCATTATTTCATTTCCTGTTACTGCTCGCAATTGAGAATTCGAACGATAGAGCGCAATCTAATCAGAGTATAGAACAGAGAGAAATATTTACCCGTAGCCGGTTTAGGTATTAAAGCGTCTGAAAATTGACAGAATCACGATAAATAATTGAAGAAGTTCATCGAGACGATTAAGTAATCCTCGATATGGCACTTGAATGTTTCGAACAACGAGGATCGACGAACGAAAAATGGGGAAACAATTTGTGTCGGAATGCTTAGGGAAATCCATGTTTTAAACGTGTTACGCGTTTGATAGAATTTTCCGTTTCGTATTTTATTCGTCGGTCGCGGGCGTGTGTGTGTACATGCATATACTCGATCGTTATTAATCGACCATTTCGCGGATTAAACGTCGAGGCGTAACGTAATCCATGTTTGCCGATACAATCGCAATATCCGCGCGATTTTGTGCTCGGTGAAAAATGCTCGAGTTTCAAAAC
>SHCU01000174.1:232149-242793 GCA_004307685.1 Ceratina australensis | reverse complement strand
TCTAGATACTTAATAGCACTGCATGCATTACTTAAATCTAGAAGTGAGATCGAAAATAAAAAATATATGTTAGGTAATGCAAAGATTCAGAAAGAACCAAAATAAAAATTCTCTCTTAATACTGCATATATGTTTCTTGAATCCAAAATCATAATAGATAATTTTGTATTATTAGTAACACTGCATGCATCGGTGGAATTGCGTTTAAATGAAGATTTTCTTATAACAACAGTACATAAGCATTCTAATTTCACGTTTTAATCGTAACAAGATTCTATTGCACAATTGAACGAGTTCCGTAGCGTGAATCCCTTTACCGGATAGAGCCACGTGAAACGGAGGTTGCGTCATTAACACAAATGCGACCATATGGACCTACTGCCTTGTCTCCCGAGTACTTGGCAGCAAGTAGGGCAAAATATTTACGCGCCAGTGTATTCCCGTGTTTCCTGTCCGTGTTTAAACGACATCTTAAGTGCCACCATTCGTTTACGACCGATGTAAACAGCGGTTTGCTCCTGCATCCCTTCGGTTAAGAGAGTAACCCTACCCACAGGAATTTTTAAAACATCATAAAAAAATTGATTTAAAAAAAATACAATTAATTTCGTTCGATATAATAATCGTGACTTGGAGTGTCTGTAACGAAATTAATTGTCTGATCATGCCCGACTCTCTCGGATGGTTTAACATATCGCGAAGATTCGAAGTTGCATTTCCAAAGAGGCGGCATAAAGTGTCCCGAAATAACTCTGACCTTAGCAAACGTCGGATTCATTCGGAGGACCGTACCAACCGGGGATAGAACCACACTGTTTAAACTTGTACAGATGTTGTATACTTCTGTAGGGCTGTAAATCAGGCAGAAGTACCCAATCTCGGGGGCCTCTTATTCCGGCTAGAATCTGTTGAAACAGACACCCATCCGGCAAAGGCTACCGTTCACGACTGTTTACATCGTGTCTACCTCTAATTTGTGTTCGCTGGCACGCACGGATCTCCCCCCCGGCCTCTGTTACTACTAGATAAGAGGCCCGGGATAAGTATCCCTTGTTGCGTTTGTGTACGAGGCCTCAAGTGGATACCGAACCTCCCTCTTGCAGTACCGATATCCTCAGCCCCGACGCCGGGCAATCAATTGGAGTCAAGCACCAGGAGGAAGAGGTCCTGGTCCAGAGCTGTCTTCAGCTCGTTGCAACGCAAGGGTTTGGAGAGGCGGTTCTCGTTGCAGAAATATATCACTAAACCCGATAGGCGACAGCTCGCCGCGACTCTCGGCCTGACCGACGCCCAGGTATTTTTATATTGTTAAAAATAAAACTTGTTAAACTCGCTGCCAATCTTACCTACAAAAAAATATATATATATATTATTAATAGATAAATGTTTATGGAGGAAATTGTTACGTGAAACTTGGGATTTGATTTCAGGTAAAAGTCTGGTTCCAAAACAGGCGGATGAAATGGCGGCATATGAAAGAGAGCGAGAACGCGGTGTTAAATGCACATTCACAGAAAGACGCGAGCAGGACGGCGGTGAAGGAAAACGCGAAGAATGAGATGACCGAGAAGTCGGTATCTGAGGACGAGGAAGATGTCGAGATCGAAGTCGACGTGTAAATTCTGACGAGATTTCATATTAGTTTGTATACGTTTTTATTTTAAGAAATAAAGCTTGTTAAACGTCCAGAGTGTCGGTGATTGTGCGCCCATTTGAAGTCGCGCCGCGATCTTCATTTATTCTCCGCGGTAGCCATGAGCAACCCGTGTTATTATTTCTCGTTAGAAGAGAACGCGTCCGATCGTATGATTACTGTTAATTAACTCCAGTGAAAAAATGCAACGATTGTTGCCGAGGTTTCTGTCGGTCCCGCGACAGTACGCGATGACGATGATGTCCAAGTCCGTGGCTGCGAGCGAGGGCCAGAAATGCTTGGACCTGAACACGTCCGACATTATTTGTAAGTGCAGACAGGCGATGTTAAAAGAATTCATCTCAATTTTTATCGTAGTTGTCGAACGAAATTTGATAACAAAAATGAATATAATTAAATTAGAGAAAAGTCTCACAGTATTTTTTTAATGTTTAATATTTATTATAATTTTTCTTGTTGTTATATAAATATATAAAGAATTAATATGAATTGGAATTGCGTAGAATTTTTTTGTGTATTTCTTAACATTAATTAATTTGATTTGACAGCGGCTTCTATGGCTCAGTCGCAAGCAGCGTCGATGGTGGAGGAACCGATGCGCGCGGAATCGATCCCCCTGTTGGATCAAGCGGCGGACATATCTCCAAGTAGCTACGAGGTGACAACGGCGAAGATTGAGCCCGGTGTAATCAGCGACAGGACGCCGCTGCCGTTCGAGGATATCCCCGGGCCGGCTGTTCTCAAGATCTGGGAGAAATATTGGAAATACGTGCCGCTCCTCGGTACGCAACTGTTTTCCAGTCTGCTAATCAACAGATTCACCCAGGGTACGATCTGTTGAAGTACCGACAGGCGGAAATCCAACGTGCAGAAATGATATCTATTGAGAATTGATTTGATCGATCAGAAGGATCTATCGACTCTTTGGATTTCCGATACTCGCGATCTCTAATATTTCGTAGCTGAATCTCCTAGTCTCTTACTTTATCTCAGGCTGTGGTAAAAAATTCTAATATCTGTTCACATAAAAAATTCTATTTATTTATAATATTATTTTAACACTTTGACGGCCGCACGTTTCGGAAAAAGAGTTGCGCTTGCCGCCGGAAATTTTGTCAGTTTTGTGTCAAATTGGCAGACTTCATCTAATGAAAATTCTTGTGTTGGTTTATGGACGACTCGAAATTTATATTGGAAATGGTCTGTGATGGGTTTAATCTTGACCAATCGGTCTTGACATTTTTCGCTATCGCTGAAATCTCCAAATAGAAGATCCAGAATATCTCCAAATTTGACGAAATCTTGGCATGACTCTTTCAAAGATTAGAGTGCAGATTAATGGACTTGTTAATCAGTACTCATCTTTTTTTGGCCTTTTTACTAATCCCATCAGAATTATTAAAGCGATAAATGTTTTCACCTCCTCAACGTCTGTATCCATCCATTTCCTATGTTTACTTTCTTCTATATGAATTTGGCTCGTGAACTCACGTATACGTGACTTCGGCCGTCAAAGTGTTAAGATGTTCAAATAGTAGGGTAGAAAAATAATGTGAATAGAGAGTGGGATATTCTTTGTTTCATTTCAAACGAGTCACTTTCAGGACGATTGTCGTGGAATCGAAACGTAACGCCTTTGAAGTATTTGTTCAACGAATACGGCTGTATAGTGAGGATTAATGGACCGCTCTCCGGGGACATTGTCATGATTCACAGGTATACTTTCGCCAGGTGCATCATACTTTTCCCTAGTTTATTGTATTCATTACTTTAGGCCTGAACATATAGCGGAAGTGTTCAAACAGGAAGGCGACGTACCTATTCGAAGCGGAATCGATATCTTGCAACATTACCGGTTAAACTATCGCAAGTACCGTCTCGCGGGACCATTCTCTCTGTTAGTATTCCTACTTCCTTCACTGTCGATTTTTATTCAGATAAAAAATTTTAACTCGTATAATTATATAAATTTTTGTTATTATATTTTATATTTCTGTTTTACATCAAATTTGCAGCCTACTTATGGAATGTATTAATCATGTGTATAATTTGATTATTTACGAAATGAAATTTAGTCAGGGTCCAGAATGGTTAGAAGTGAGGGAGAAAGTGGAGAAGGACTTTCAACAAATCGCCTCGAACTCATTCTGCAAGATCGACGCCATTTGTGACGAACTCATTGGTAGGATATACAAGATACGTAACAGACAAAACGAAGTACGTATATAAACTTGAGAATTTCATTAAATAATTACTATAGAATTGATATGATAATTGATATACTTTTAGGTACCTGCTAATTTTCACGAAGACTTGATGCGCTGGGCCATGGAATGCTTCTGCAACTTGACGTTCAACAAGCATCTTGGCTTTCTTGAATCAGCCGGATATAATTCCACGTCAGAGCCGTCGCGAATCGTTAACGCGTTGGCCACAGCTCACAAATATATGAGCCGCTGTGAGACCGGGTTTCAAGTTTGGCGATTCTTCCTAACGCCCTTTGCCACGAAGCTGTTCGATGCCTGTGATGTACTCGACGGGTAAGAAATCAATTGAAATTATACAAATAATATTAAAATAATTTCGTAATTCGTTTTCACGTGAGAGCATAAAAAATTGCAATTGGTTTCACGTGAGAGCATAAAAAATTGCAATTGTTACTTATTCCTATATTTCAACATGAAGATATATTGTTACCGATGATTCTTAACGAATTAAAGAAATTATCATACATAATTTCTTAAATGCATAAAAGAGGACAATTATTTTTTTATCAAACAGTAATAAAAAAATGTTAAATTCTTCAGAGTGATTGCAAAATACGTTCGCCAAGCTCAAAGCAAACTGCGAACTCGAGCCGGTGATAAGAGCGTCATGGTTGAGAACAGCTCGCCGATCTTGGAGAAATTCCTGCTGAACGAAGGCATCCATCCGGACGACATTTGCACCATGTTAATGGACATGATCATTCTCGGAGTGCAAGCGGTAACACTTTCAATTAGAGCTGCATCTGATTCGCATAAAATGTTACACTCGTGTTCCAGATATTTGATATAATTTCAATTTCCAGACCGCGAACTCCGAGGCTTTCCTTTTGTACTACTTGGCAAGGAATCCGCGAACACAGCGGAGACTTTACGACGAGATATACAATGTTTTGCCAAACAGCGACTCCCCGTTCACAGAAAGCACGTTAAAGAGCATGCCATACCTGAAAGCTTGTCTCCAGGAAACTTTAAGGTATATTATTTTTTCAATATTTTCTTGCAAAATAAATAAATTACCAATGCAAAAAATAAAATTTAAATAAGAATTATTTGATGTATTCTAAAATGATAATCTTGTACTTCACTTTCGATATTTCCTATCATTTTTTACAATTTCTCTACGAATGCATTAAATTATTATTTATTAAAGGTTGAGGCCTGCACTCCCGTACATTACCAGACTGCTGCCGAAAACCATAAGCCTTCATGGATACACGATACCCAAAGGAGTAAATATATTCAAAATTTGCCACAATACATCTAAAAAAGCTTCTTGATATTATTTAATGATAACTGTTCAGACGTTCGTTATAATGGCGAATCAAATCACGTCGCAACGCGAGGAAAATTTCGAGGATCCGTCGAAGTTCCGGCCGGAAAGATGGTTAACTACCGGTGCGCGAGAGCACGTGGAGTTTAGCTACCTGCCCTTCGGTTATGGTGCGAGATCGTGTTTAGGAAAGAGTATGGCCGAGACGAAGATGATGTTGCTAACGGCGAAGGTAAATATCAAATGTCATTTAATCAAATAATTATATTTTACTATACACGTGTTTCCAGCTTGTACGACAATACCGAATTGAATACGATTACGCCGACATTGACAGCAGTTTCATGATGGTGAACGTGCCGAATAAGTCGCTTCGTTTCCGTTTCGTGGACAGAAACTAGTAATTAAGATGACACGTGAGGCAGTTAATTATCGTTCGGTTAGCATTAGAATAAGTAACAGCAACTCGAATTGTAATTTCTCACCTACCCATTGATATATTCCTTAAGCCCGTGATAAGAAATAAAATATTGTTCTAAGCAATCGGAGACTTTATAATTACTCATTCCTCTACTAAAATTCACTAATCTTTTTCACTATACCTTATCAATTTTCCCGCTTAATTCTAATCTCCTATCAACATAACTCGCATGACCGTATATATTGAGAATACGTTCGAGATGAACTGGAATATGAAATAAGATTGACGCTCAGGACAATGTAACGCTGCACTTACGTACCGAGCAGAAATAGTTCAACGTGAGGCCAGGGAGAATACATGGGACACTTAAGATCACTGGAGTTTGGGGAGCCAGGGCAATTAACACGCATCTCTGCAGGCTACGTGTTTGCTCGTACCATTGTAATTCGTACAGCCCATTCGACAAATCCATACTCTAATTAAAAGAGAAAAAAAACGGTTGCACATAATTATTTATTATAATTTCATACAGTCTGTTGAAAACTTACCATAGTCATCAAATGATCGCAGGGCAACGCGCATGTGAACACCTCCATCACGCTACTTCCAGCTAACAAGTAAAACTGCACTTTGTTCGGTTGTTTCTAATCAATCACTGATAACATCAGTTAAACATCCCCAAGCATTATAATTAATAACTAAACTGCGGATTTGATGCATCCACAAAAAAATTGAAATCAGAAATATGATGCATTTATAAATATTCTAAGATCCATTATATTAAATTCGAAAACTGTAACATTTTGCACGCAAATCCGCAGTGTATTAACGATTCTCAGTGTACTGACCCCAAGAATGCTGATAGCGCTGAAGATTATTGACGTCGCACGCGAAGCTATCGTAATTACAGCGAGGGGTTTAGTCACCCTCACCACCTCCTTCGCGTACCTGAAAATATCATCGGTCACTTCGAATACATATGATGGCTACACGATGTACATACCGTTTTATATCATGATATTTCTTTATATACTCTCCTAGCAGACGAATATTCCCAATACTTTCTAGCTCTATTCTCAAATTCTCGAAGCGTGCCGCGGCGAAGAATGTCAGCAGCGCCGAGAACACGGTAATATTTAAATGTGAGGCGCACTGCATACCGACGACGCTTTGATGCACAAAAATGACACTTCTCAACGGTTGAGAATAAATATCGAAGGGATATTCCGCGTTGGCGGGCATAGGGTCAGCTGTGAAAAAGGTACCAAGGATAATAACACCCACCATTAAGTAAACTGCTATTGCTAGCAGCCCGTAGAGAGCGGAATATCTGTCCATATACTTTTGGAGAACACGTCTTTCAAATGCTTTCGCGTTCGCACAGTAGCTTTCCATGTCTGCGACTAAACGCTACAAACGAGATTGTTAACCAGGTTACCTTGCCTTACGAAAAAACGAGATAATCAGGATTCAAGGGCTACAGTTAATTTTTATTATCAAATCAAGAAGATTCTTTTAATAAAAATTATTTCAAAAACTGAACACCAAAACTGTAATTAAATCCGATCACTTTAAGTGCTCTGTCACATGTTGAATTTTTCACAGCAGAACAAATATTCTTGACCAACTAAAAACTTCCTCTAATTAAGTTAGGTTTCTAACGCGGTTAAAAATTTGTGCAGTTTCAATCATACGCTTAAGACTAATTTTACCTGAAGTACATCATGGTGGTACGCGCAAAAGCTGGTTCTGAATAGCACTTGTAAAATAGAGCCGGACAGCACCACCGCTCTGGCTACCTCATCGGGTTTATCGCCATGTACTTGTACCGCGTAAATTAAAGGGATCAGAAGTAAGATCGCATTCACGATGAAAAATAATCTTAGAGCTTTGAACCGTAGCTTGTCGGCGTTGGTCGCTGTCGTTGGGAGCGGCCAGCAAAAAGTCAGAATCACGCTGCGTCTGGTAAATGTGATTCCCTTTTCTGGCGGTACACCTTCGAACGAGAACATGACGATGAATGGGAGTGTTACGATCGTATCAAAATGAAACCCGTGATGTTTGGTGTCTTGATGTTAAGAAAGCCAAACCTCGAATGATTAATAAAATTGTACTGAGGTTGCTCTAGCTAGAAACTTACTAACTGCAGGTCTATAATTATTATTACTGCCAGCTATTAAAAGTTGTTTCAGTACCTGTAAATATAGATGCTAATTGCCTGTTAATATGCACGTATGTTTCTTTTCACGTAATGGAAGATATTGATTGGAGATGGTGCGTAACGCTCCGATTGCTATGATAGCAGTAGTGTTTCTCTTTCGATTCAATAACTGCATTTTCTGCATCTAAAGGAAAGAGTTATGAATAAAGGTGAGAATATCTTGTTCATGATGAATGTATTGTAACAATTGAAATATTGTGCAACGCGTATCGAAACTGACTTTTGATAATAAGGACGTGACGTGCGGTGAATCAGAAGCATAATAGACATTTGAGGATTCATATAGGTAAAAGTGCAGAGTCAGTTAAGTAGCCCGGAATATCACTTGGGATTACTTTTTCAAACAATGATTCTATGTTCCAATAAAAAGTGCGATAAATAGCATGCTATACTTGCAATCGTGCTTCCAATAATTAAAGTAGACTTTGTTTTGAACCGTGCTAAATATTGCTGATTAAACATCGCCTGCCGTTCTAAACATTATTGGACTATTATCGAATCGTATCAGAAATACTCACATACTCATTCATGAAGTGTACATTTCTTGAATTCGTAATGATAAACAGAATACTACACGACTAAAAGTTTCACAAACTGATTTATTTCCAATTTATTTTAATTAATTTAAATTAAAATAGATTAATTCAAATGATATTTAAATTAATACAAAAAAACCCTTGTTTTACGCGTTGTTAATTTTATCACTTAATTCTTTAATAATGATGAATCACAAAACCAAGTAGGAGAATACGTTTGAGACGAACTGTAACACAGGATCGAATTAATCCAACAAAGAACTTAATAAAAAGCAAGGCAAGTGTCGCACATCTCTGCAGTTTAGCTATCTATTTCTTCTTTTCGTGAAAAAGATGAAATCACTAATTATATGTTAATTACGTTTTTTACGATTTAGGATGATTTAATCTTTCAATAATTTTACTTTATAAGTATGCCTCTAAGAAACTAATTACAAAATGAATTACTACTAATTAAACGTCGACATCTTTTGTTCTGTTACATTATGAGATCGCTATCGACGACAATCATAAAGATCGAGGTTTCAGTGTCTATGGAAATCGATTGTCCTTAATAAAAAAATGGGGTGAAGCATTAACCGTGTTTAAAACATAGCGTCAAACTTGTATTATATTTATTCGTCGATAATTCATTAAAAGAAAACATTGACCATATCTCGTAAGAGAGCTCCAGTAGCACAGACATCTATCAGGGTTAATCATCTTCGTTCCTCATCAAGACCATTCGAAGCGCTGTGAACATGGAGAACACGCTTGATAGAAACTGTAACACAGAAAAACAGTTGCCTGTTAGTACAATAGAATTATTTAACACTTTGAAGGCCGAAATCACGTATACGTTAGTTCACGAGCCAAATTCATATGAAAAGAAAGTAAAGATAGGAAGTGGAACGGACACAGACGTTGAGGAGATGAAAAAATTTCTCGCTTTAATGACTCCGATGGTATTAGTAAAAATGTCAGAAAAAGGATGAACACTGGTGTACAGGTCCATTAATCTGCACATCAATTTTCGGAAGAGACACGCCAAGAAATAGATTTCACCAAATTTGGGGATACTGGCATTTCGACGATAACGAAAAATGTAAAGACCGATTGGGAAAGGTTAAACCCATCACAGACCATTTCCAACATAAATTTCAAGTCATTTATAAACCAACAAAAGAATTATCATCAGTTGAAGCCTGCCAATTTGTCATGAAATTGACAAAATGCGCCGGTAGCAAGCGCAACTCTTTTTTCGAAACGTGTGGCCGTCAAAGTGTTAAGTACTGTCTGTTCCTGACAAGTTGGTCAGTCAAGGATACAGTTCTCACTCTATGCTACCTGTCCTGCCACCATGCGCTACATCGTTGGCTTTCAGAGTTCTGCACGGGCCGACCGCAGAAAAGTATCATGTTCGCGTTATCGCAGAGCTCCGTTGGCCCGAAAGCTGGGCCCGTGCAGAACTTTGTTGGTTGCGGCTGACGACACGGGACGACAACGAGCATATCGAGAGAGAGAGAGAGAGTGTGTCATCAGCCGCTGCCAAGAAAGATGTAGCGCATGGTAGCAGGAGATAAGGGGCAGAGTGAGAAAGAGAATGATCTTCACTGGCCAACTTGTCGGGAACGGACTATAAATATCGTTTACAAACCGAACAGAAGTAGTTCAATGAGAGGGCAGGCATTATACACTTGACACTTAAAACTACAGAGGGTTGTGGTGTCATCATAAACAATATGGACTTCTGCAGACTCACTGGCTTAGCGTACCATTCCGATTCATATACCTCTTTCATTGCGATTTGACTCTAACAAAAATAAGAAGTCTCTCAATGAAACAGCAAAAAATATATTTCGATTAATATTTAATTACAGATTGAGGAAGTGATCCCGTACCATTTCCATGAGATGGTCAGCTGGCAAGGCGCACATGAAGGCCTCCAGGAGCCCGGCACCGAGTAGGAAAACAGACTGCACCTTCACGGTGAACGATGCCCTCTGACAAACAAGTTTCAACGTATAACAGGAATAATTCGACGATTACCGAAATACTCACGCCAATAATGTTGATCGCGCTGAACACGGACGCCAAGGAGGTAAAGATAATCGTGAACGTAGCCACGATCCGCATCCCTTTGCTCGCCTCCGTCGCGTATCTAAAACAACCCTTTTCTCAACTGGTACAGCTAGGGACAGCGAATCGTAGCCACCTCGTTTGGCTGTGTGCGTTCCCTAGGCGGATGAAATTTAAAAAGAGTATGAAGTCTAGGCTTTGATATTGCAATGCTCGA
>SHCU01000174.1:216396-230747 GCA_004307685.1 Ceratina australensis | reverse complement strand
TCGTGCAATAGTTTTGCTTGTGTTCGACCGTATAATAGAGCGGCAATTTGTCAAGGAAGGGGTTGGCGCCTAGTGTACGCCGGCCGAGTCTCGATAGTAGTCACCTCCTCGTGGTGAGACCTGGGCTGGTAGCGTTTGCAAAGTCCAATCTTTGCGAACGGTACCAGGCGAAGAACTACGACTTAGTTTAAGTATTTCCGTATGTCAAATTGTATATTGAAATGTAATGACTTGATGTGAGATCGAGTAAATGTAGATATAAGAATTTTGTATTGATTGATAAATGAATGGAAAGAAATCTAGGCGGTTTTATTTCACGATCCTTTACCAAATGACCGAGCGAAGTGATAAATGTAAATATACGAATTTTGTAAAGAGTTATCAAATCGTATAGATATCTGAATATCGAAAGATAGAGAAAATATTCAATTTCGTTCTGACTTTTACTACTGCACCACCTACTCGACGTTCCTTCTTTATCACTGGCCTTGTCCTTCGCTTTAATTAATCGGGGAGAATAACCGAGGCTCGGTTTATCAAAATCAAATATCGGAATACCTAAATCACCGCTAAATCTGTTCTTAGCTACCTGCAACGATTAAACAAGTTGGAAATAATTCATCTTTCATATTAATGATTAACATTCACCTGTATTACTGTTTGTCGCACGCCTACCCTTCGTTAGGGATCACAGGTACACGCGTACTGTACACCGCCAATATCCATCGATTTTTATAAAACAAAATTCAAGCTTCTACATCTATAATAGTAGTATAAGCCAGATTTTTTCCAAATCGCTGCGTCGATTCTTTATATTAAATAAAAATTAATGAATTTCTCGATTCATTACGTATTTAGGATTCAACGGTAACGGATGCGATCTTTCAGTCAAGCGATTCATTTACTTACTGCTGTCTAATTTTAAATCCACTGGGAACCTCAAAATCTTTGCAATCTTTGCAGTTTATAATTTACAAAAAATACACGTATATATAATAAATATATAAATGTACATCGATATTAATAAAATATTTGTGGAAGCGAAATTAACCCTCGTTAAGATGATTAAATAATAAATAGAAATATCGGTAAACGAATAAATTAACGCATTGATTAACAAAACACATTCATTTTCTTCTACATTATGTAAAATACAATGTTCGTACACGTCTCTTTATATAAATAATTTCACAATTCACATTAACAAATTATACATACAAATATTTATTTTCATGCAGGTTAAAGATGTTGTCACTTTCAAACGTCAAAATTATGTCTACGTCAAACAGTATATTCTTAGTCATTTTTAAATAGTTGTTCGTATTCTCCATTGATCAAACCGTAGAATCCGAATACACGTTGGATGCAAATCTACGTGATTCAAAAGATTGTCGCGGTTGGTTCCAAGGATAGAAGTTCTACCTTATCGGTAGACAAGCTTAGGATGTAACAAAAGCATTTCTTAATAAAGTATGAGGACATAAGTTTATATGTACAGCTAGGGACAGCGAATCGTAGCCACCTTGTTTGGCTGTGTGCGTCCCCTAGGCGGATGAAATTTAAAAAGAGTATGAAGTCTAGGCTTTGATATTGCAATGCTCGAAGCAGAATGTACTGTTTGACGTGGACATAATTTTGACGTTTCAAAGTGACAACACCTTTAACCTGCATGAAAATAAACATTTGTATGTATAATTTGTTAATGTGAATTGTGAAATTATTTATATAAAGAGACGTGTACAATGAATAACAACTGATAAATTGCACGAATAATTATTTATCTATTCATATCAATATTAATCTCGAACGCAGGTTATAGTAACTGATATTAAACAATAAATAAGGAAAAGTTTCAACAAATTGACGTTGCTTTCTTCGTTAAGGCGCACCTCGTTTTTATCTCGGGATATTCGGCGAATTTACTTAAATATACCGCAGTGATATTAATAAAATATTTGTCGAAGCGAAATTAACCCTCGTTAAGATGATTAAATAATAAATAGAAATATCGGTAAACGAATCAATTAACGCAATGATTAATAAAACACATTTATTTTCTTCTACATTATATAAAATACAATGTTCGTACACGTCTCTTTATATAAATAATTTCACAATTCACATTAACAAATTATACATACAAATATTTATTTTCATGCAGGTTAAAGATGTTGTCACTTTCAAACGTCAAAATTATGTCTACGTCAAACAGTATATTCTGCATCGAGCATTGCAATATCAAAGCCTAGACTTCATACTCTTTTTAAATTTCGTCCACCTAGGGGACGCACACAGCCAAACGAGGTGGCTACGATTCGCTGTCCCTAGCTGAACATACAAATAAGATCGCTTAGCCTCGTAACATCGCACCTTTTTACGGCGCGATAATTTTCCACGCACTTTATCAGCGACTCGGTGTCCTTGACGCTACGGGCTTCTGCTATTAAAATCTCAAACCGTGCGGCGGCGAACAGCAGCAGCAACGCGCAGAGGATATTCATCGACAAATGCGCGGCGCACTGCAAGCAGGCAATCCCTTGGTGGACGAAAATTATGCTTCTCACTGGCTCGAAATGAACCGGGAACGGGTACTCGCTGGAGGCCGGGAAGGGATCGGATATGAAAAGTGTCCCGAGCACGACTAAAATCGCCGCCATGTAAAACCAGCTCGCAGATATCCCGTAGAACGGCGAATACTTGTCCACGTACCGTTGCAGAACTTGTTTCTCCAATGAATTTGCTTTCAGGCAACAAACTTTCATTTCGTCGATCAACAGCTGTAGAACATTTAATAACCCGGCTGGTTTGAGTAAATATTGAGATATCAGATTCACTAATTAACCACTTGCATCATCGTTATTATTATCACAATTTTATATTATTAACTATAATTTTATAATATTAATGTCGTATATGTTGTTTGTTATAATATTTTCGAGGCCGATGGAAATGGTTTAAATGAATTTTACCTGGTACCGATCGTATTGCGTTGCGCAGAGGGTAGTTTGACAAATCAGCTGCGTGACACCGACAGTTATAACTGCTGCCTTGCAGAGTTTCTCCGCATCGTTTTGATAAACGTACAACGTGTATGACAGAGATAGGAGCAGCGCGACGCCATTAAGAACCGATATGGTCCTGAAGAATTTAAAGAGCAAAATTTGGGAACTCGTGGCTCCTAGCGATGGCGGCCAGCAGCAGGTCAACGCCACGCAGAATTGCGTGAACGCAATCGCTTTTTCTGGCGTTGCGTTTTGGAACATAACGTGGCAAGGTGAAGTAACATGTGAACATCTACAGCGCAGGGGGATTGATAATAGAGTATCATGAATGATTGATAAGCCTAGATAATTTTCACGATTATCGGTACGATTCTATGCTCCCGCGTGACTGCCAGTATCAATAAAATGCAACGCCTGCGTGTTGTAAATGATAGGTTGCAAGTTTTCCTATGGCCGGAGTAATTACTTTCTCATAAGCTGCTTGCAGGTAGAATTAAAAACATACAAGTCAGTCGCCAGCGCTTCGAGCACTGCGGTGTTATCGTATAAGGAAATTGACAATAAGAGTTGAAGTAAAACTGTGATTGTGTTGCTCAGTTAAGTAGTCATGATGAACAAGTATGTACTTCGTGAATCCTTTATTATAAAATCCTTTGATGTTGATGAATTCAATACTTATAATTAGTAGGGAATCATCAATTTTATCTTTGACCACCCAGTACTTAATTATCATCTTCGTTCCTTAGCATGACGATCCGCAGAGTAGTGAATAACGAGAACATGTTTGAGATGAACTGAAATATAAATTGTCATTTTTAGAATAAACCTATCGGGGTAAAGTATAAATCCTATTCAAACTGGCTATCTATTTTAAGCATAAGATACTCCATATTTATATAATCTCAATTTCGAATGTAATGTTTTAATATGATATTATTTGAGTCAATGTAAAATCGTTGTAACTGAATAATAAGGTATAGTAACCTTCGCAAATAGCAGCTTTCATTTTAACAAAAGAGGTAATAAACTTAATAATGTTTTAATTATGTCTTAAAGCCTCAGGTTTCAATTAATTCTATCAACTAGTCCCAACTATTTCAAGAGCTTTCATTTTAACAAAAGAAGTAATAAACTCAATAATATTTTAACCCTTTGCACTCCTATGTCGAGTGTGATTCGACATCAGTTTCTACCTCAGGAACTCCTTTCTCGAGTCCCACTCGATATTTTTTTATGCCCAAATAAGTAAATGTCGCTCACGTTATTGTTTCTTCCTTTATTTATTTAAATTGCCTCATTTTTTAGTTAACATAAATTTCAATTAAAATGCTTAAAAGGGTGGGGTGCTGCTGATAACGAAATTGAAATAAAATTCGGAGTGCAAAGGGTTAATATATGTAGAGCCTCAAGTTTCAATTAATTCTATCAAGAAGTCCCAACTATTTAAAAAACTGACACAACCAGCTTCGATACGCACGGAGCAGAAATACTTCAACGAAAGCGTGGGAACGATGCATTTGAAACGTATAACCACCGAGCGCTGCGGAAGCAACATGAACAGCACATGTTTCCTCATAATCGCAGGTTGTGTATGCCATTCTGACTCGTAGGCTCCCCGCATCGCGTTTCCACTCTAACAAAAAAATTTCAATAATTACATAATTGAAATATCCACTTGTACCGTTTTACGTATCAAACGCTTATCAGAATTGCATAAAATACGGTGATACGAAAGCGTCACGTGGATACGATACAAGTGGGTGCCGGGGTTCAATCGAATCTTATTATGATACCATGTCCATTAAATGATCGGCCGACAGGGCGCACATGAAGAGCTGCACGAGAGCAGTACCCAGCAGGACTAGAAACTGAAGTTTCACAGTCAATGATGTCTTCTAGTTAGTCAAGCGAATTTCAGTCACTTTAATCCGTCCCCTGTATTTATTGATGATATCATTAAATACTCACAGCAAGGAGGCTAATGCCACTGAACATCATGCTCATACCACAAATGGTGAACGTGTCCAGAACTAAATACTCCAATCCCTTAATCGTTTCAATTGCATATCTAAAGTAATATACCCAAATGTCAATTGAGAAAAAACTATTTTCAGCACTCAATTATACAATATCATAAATTGTTCAGAAACCAAATATTTGTCTGCGCATTTAGTAAATACATAAAACACTTAATTTAATTACTACCTTTTCACAGCGCGATACTTCTTCACGCATTTTACCAGCGAAGCGATATCCCTCATTTCGCGAAGTTCAATTATTAGAATTTCAAATCGTGCGGCGGTGAATAATAAGAGTAACGCGCAGAATATGTTCATTGAGGCATGTGCGGCGCATTGTAAGCCTACTATAGCTTGATGCACGAAAATTATGCTCCTCACTGGTTCGTAGTCGACAGGAAACGGGTATTCAGCGTTCGTTGGGAAAGGATCGGTTATGAAGAAGCTACCCAGGATAACGATAATCGCCGAGGCGTACGACCAAACCACAGACATCCCGTAGAACGAAGAGTACCTGTCAACGTACTTTTGAAAAACGTCTCCTTCCAACGAATTCGCGTTTTTGCAACAGTAATTCATCTCCTTAATTAATCTCTAAAATGTTTATAAAATTAGCTACTGATTAAAAAGATTTTTATGGTACTGATAGAAAAATTAATAATTGTCTTTACAGAGCAGATGTATTGAATGATGGAATAAATATTACCTGAAATCTGTTGTACTGCGTCGCGCAGACGGCAATTTGGGAAACGACTTGGCTGACAGCGAGCGTCATGAACGATGCCTTGGCCAGGTTCTCAAGATCGTTTCGATACACGCGCACCGCGTAGAGCAGGGGTACCAGAAGCGTTATCCCATTAAGGAACAATATAAATTTCAATACGTTGTAGATAATCGTGCGAGACTTCGTGGCTGTCGAAGGCAGCGGCCAACACCCGGTGAGGGCTACGCTCATATGAGTAAATGCTATCGCTTTCTCTAGCGTTGCATCGCGGAACATTATTCTACGAGACTACGAGACTCGTTTCGAACGAGCGCAGTTACTTCAGTGGTAGATCGTGATAAACTGCAATCTAGCAGAGCGCCTCGCGATACACGGATTCATAAAATGTTGAATAATGAATACGACTCTATGGAATATGCTGCAATCACCACTTTTGCGTATGCATCCAGTGATAAAGATGTAGCTATCTCTTGCATCAATAACAATACCGCGAGAGCTCTCCTATACTTTCGCGTGCACGTTCAATTCTTTATGCCCTATTATCGTCACGGTTTGCAAGTATGCAAATCATGCTTCCGTACCGATCTCGCGGTGTATCGACGAGCCAGGGAATACCGGAGATCTTCCCGCTGTGAAATCGCACGCTATTTCAAATTATTGTTTTAATATATCTGAGAAGGAAACAGGGAACAAATGGAAATAGTGGTGTACAGATTTTCAGGGTAGAGGTACGCAAACGCATAATTAATTATTGATTCATTTCATTGCTGTTGGAACTTCCACGTTTACATCTGTGTTACGAGGGCAACCGCGCTCGGGGCCCGACGTGTGTCCGAGTTTATTTAGGTTATCAGGGATTCTCTGGTTAGCTGAAGATATAGACGATCCAGGGCGGCCTACCCCTATCACACCCAAGTTAACCAGGAAAAGGTTAAGGTGTAGATGACGCGAAAAGGTGCTTCTGGAATTCCCAGGTTAGCCACGAGACATGGACGATCCAGGGTGGTCTACCCCTTTTGCCACATCCGAGTTAACCAGGAAAAGGTTGTAAAGGATTTGTCGGGTTGCGTGGTGCCCTTCGTCGATACGTCTCGAGCGGCAAAGACGTATCGGTTCGTGAGATACTTCCATTATTTAAGCTAATGAGAAAGATTAGGATCTTGAAATGAATTTAAGCTAGCAAGAGCAATTGTTACACAAGACAATTTATTATTCTGCTATCTCGGTTACACTGGTCAACTCTCCCTTTACGAAGAGTATTCCTGCTTCCGTTAACACAGAAAAGCCGCGGGGAAAAGTTAAAATATTGAACCAATTAAACTCACTCTTTTATTCTAACGCGGAGAGACCGGGCCTTCGGCGAGTCAGAATTCCAAATTTCTACTAATTCAAAAGGCCATGGTTCGTGCGCCCTTTTATACCTCAGAGTGGGGAATGACCAAATATGGGAACAACTAGCACCCTTGACTCATCACCAGGTGCGGTACATCTCCGTACGTTATGTTTATGTCGCCGGATTCGAACGTTCCGGAATGCGTAAGGGACGGGACGCGTATGTAACATCTGACACGTGCATCATTCATTTTTACGCACATATTATAAGCATAAAAAAAGCTATTATATAGTTGGGCAAGTTTCTTCACTTGAGAGAAAGAAAAAATGTATTATTCATACTTTTGTATACATTATTTTATTAAGCGCAAATGTGATCAATACTGTCGACTATTTATCTTAAAGAATTTGACGTGAAAAAATGAGGACCACAGGTGAAGCACGATTATAAATTCCCAGCCCTACACTTAATATTAAGAAAATGGATATTAATTTAATAACAGTGATTAACAGTATTATATAATAAATGTTACCTTCAATCTAGTTAATTGTATAACTGGAAACTGATGATGATTTATTTACTCACATGGACCTTACTGTGAACTGTTTTCAATCTTTGGTCATTTTTACGTTTCATGACAATCATGAAAGTAATTATTAAATTATTAGTATTTTAAGAGGATAGGATATGAGATGAATAATACCTCAAAACAAAAGTACGGCATGGACTACACACTTGTTGATTTAACTCTCAGACAAATATTAAAAAATTAAATACATACGCGAACTGTTGCATTTAATTAATAACTTGCATAACGTTGGGTTAAATGTTTAGTCGTTCTCATTTCTCGTTAACATGACCCGGAGGGCCGCGAATACAGAGAATATGTTTGATACGAACTAAAACATCACACGAATGAGTTACCTTCTTAGAGAAGTTAATTGATGCACGTACCGAGCAGAAGTAATTCAGTGATAAAGCAGGTATGACACATTGGATGCTCACTGCCACCGGGGGTTGGGGCACCGTCATAACCAGTAAGCATTTCTGCACGCTCAATGATTGTGCAGACCATTCCGACTTGTACGCACCTTGCACGGCTCTGTCACTCTATCAGTAAATATCATATAAAAATACTTTGTAACAAACATTGAAAATCTCATACCATTTCCATTAAATGATCGGCTGGTAACGCGCACATGAAGGCCTCCAAAAGCCCAACGCTGAGCAGCAGCGCCGCTCGCACTTTGGCAGTGAGCGTCGTTTTCTGTTTTACCCATGGTATCAATTCCGTTAACAATTCCCCCGCTCGTACAAGCGATCAAATACTCACGCCAATGATGATGATACCATTGAAGCCGCATGCAAGGAACACAAACGTGTACGTGGTTATAATCACAAGCCGCATCCCTCGAACAGCTTCCAAGGCGTACCTAAAATTCCTTCTGCTAGAGACACTAAACGCATACGACCTAACTCGAATCTGAGCGTGATTAAAAAAAACTACATAACGAGAGTATCTTATCAACGAACCCCCTAACTACGCGATACTTCTTCACGCACTTAACGAGCGAGGCGATCCCGTTAATATCGACCATCTCAGCAGTCAGCATTTGAAATCGTGCCGCGGCGAACAGCAGGAGTAAAGCGCAGAACACGTTCATGCACAAATGAGCCGAGCACTGTATACCGGCGATGGCTTGATGAACGAAAATGATGCTCTTCACCGGTTCGAAGTCAACGGGGAACGGATATTCGGCGTTGGTTGGAAACGGGTCAGAAATGAAAAAAGTGCTAAAGATAACTGTAATCGCTGACGCGTAGAACCAAGTGGCGGATGACCCGTAGTACGCGGCGTATTTGTCGACGTACTGCTGGAGAATCTGTCTCTCGTGCGAGTTCGCCTCCCTGCAGCTAACTCTCATTTGCTCGATCAATCGCTGCGGAACGTGGCATCGATAAATTCGAGCGGTTGATAAAATCCTATTACATCGCTTTTACCTGAAACCGACTATATTGCGTTGTGCATAATACGGTCTGAAAAACGGGTTGAGCGACGGCTGACGCCATCATCGCAGCCTTGGTCAGAACATCGATATTATTACGGTACACGTGCAGCGCGTATAACAATGCTAAGAGCAATGTCAGAGCATTGGCAAACGCTATGATCCTTAAGACTTTGAACAAAAGGATCTGGGACCTTGTAGCGTCCGATGGTGGCGGCCAGCAGCAGCTAAACGCCACGCAGAGTTCGGTAAAGGCGACCGCCTTTTCCGGCGTTGCGGTTTCGAACATAATGGGATGAAATAAAAACGTGATGTAACGGTTGGTAGATTACGGTGTACTGAGTTCTAGCTGGTAGAACGGTTTGTGATAAACGAAGTCATGAGAGGTTGAATAATAGATTATACCGCCCCTTTATGTACGTATCCGATGATTATGACGAAATACATCTTGCATTGTTAAGAGCAACTAGAAACCCTAGCCTCGTGCATGATCAATTCTTTATGGGCTATTATTACTGAGGTTTGCAAATATGCTTCCCTGTCGGTGCCGCAATAAATCGTCGAGTCTGGATACTTATTATTGTATTTAAACGTGGGAGGAAACGTGAGACGAACGAAAATGACGTTGAGATTTTCAGATCAAAGGTACGTACACTGTTTATTGATTTTATATAATTATAATGTAATTTTATTGATTTTGTCCCTGTGTACGGTATCATGTCGAAAGATAAGAAACAGGTTTTGCAGTCGCTGACGGGGAATAATTTTGGACATAATGAAGAAGTCCGAAAGATGGGAAAAAAGAAATTGGCTTTGCTCCGAGGAAACGGTAATTATTATAATATTTGTACAATAATTAATCAATGGAACAGTAAATCCCAATTAGTTATGTGTTTCGTGACAGCAAATTATTTATACATATATATCTCGTTATAAGTGACTATTGATCATATCGAATTTTTTGTAACTGAAAAAAACGTACAGGTATGTCTTTGAAATATAGAATCAACTGTTATTCGTCGATCTCGTTTCGCATCAGGACAATCCGGAGAACCGTAAATATAGAGAATATATTTGAAATAAATTGAAACACCAAATAGATGATCGTTTGTAATTGATATTTAATAGAAATCAACATAATGAACTAATCCTTCACGTACCGAACAGAAATAGTTCAAAGTAAGAGAAGGGATGACACACTTGACGCTTAAAACTACCGGGGCTTGGGGAACCATCATGAACAATATGCTCTTCTGTACGCTCACAGGCAACGCGTGCCATTCCGACACGAATGTTTCTCGCATTGAATTCTCACTCTGACGATAACAAATCTTAATTACAAACCTTGATCATCATTTAAATTACATTAAACTATTAGATGAATAGAAGACGAAAAATATTCCTGATTTTTTATATCTACAATCTGTTATTTCAAATTTTATATAAAATCGAACATTGCAAATACAAAGAGGAAGATATAATTTATACCATTTCCATCAAGTGATCAGCAGGCAAGGCGCACGTGAAGACTAATCCCAAGTAAAAGGAGGAACTGAAGTTTCACAGTGATCGAGGTCCTCTGGTTGAACAGATTTCTTTCAATTAGATCCAGTCTCTGAATTCTACAACGAGTATTAGAGAACACTCACGCTAATTAGGCTGAGACCACTAAATACAGCTGCCACAGTACAGAGGGTTATCAGAGTCAGAGCCACATAGCGCATCCCCTGAATCGCATCCATTGCATACCTATTAAGACGTGTACGAACAAGTATACATGAAATGTCACTAGCTTCACTTCTAACACCCCCTTATCCTTCTAATACCTCCTTATCAGACGGTACTTCTTGATACATTCGATCAACGAAGCCATCCCGTCGATCTCGTGGAGTTCGGCTGCAAGAATTTCGAATCGCGCCGCTGCGAATAGAAACAGCAAACCACAAAATACGCTTATGCCGACGTGCGCGGTGCACTGTAGGCAAATGATAGTTTGATGCACGAAAATGATGATCCTCAACGGCTCGACGTCGATCGGGAACGGGTACTCATCGTTGGTCGGCTGCGGATCCGATAGGAAAAAGCATCCGAAGGCAACGAAGAGTCCCGAGAAGTAACACGTGCCAACGTGAATCGCATAGTATACAGAGTACTTGTCGACGTACGGTTGGTACACGCGGCTCTCTGACTCCGTCGCTGTTTTTCGGCAAATTTCCATTTCCTCTATTAATCGCTACAAAATTTTATCGAAGTAACTATGACAAGACAGTTCGATATCAATCTCAATATCCCGATTGAAAATATCACTCAACAATTTTCTTATTGATTAACACTAAATCTACTGTTTGAAATAATGTCGGTTGTAGTATTACAAGAATTAATTTATGAATTAAATTTTAGTAAGAAATGGATCAGTCATTTTGACTTTGTATGTTAGATACAAATGTGCAAGAGGGGTCGATAGGTTTAGTGTTAATAAATGTTGAAATCGAGAGGAGAATTCAAAATTCTTACTTGCAGTCGATTTTGTTGCACGCCGCAGAAAGCTATGTGGACAGAGATTTGAAGGACGCCGACGAATAGTACCGCTGCTCTCGAGAGGTTCTCCAGATCGTCGTGGTACACGTGCAACGCGTACAGCAAAGGCAGTAGCAGGGCCGTCGCATTGAGGACACTTACGACTCTGAAGATCTTGAAGACGATCATTTGAAACCTGGTGGCCGTCAACGGCGGCGGCCAGCAGTAGGTCAGAGCCACGCTGTACTGGGTGAACGCGATCGTCTTCTCCGGCGTTAAGTTTCGGAACATAACTCAATGTATCGACTGGGTGCTATGCAGGCGGCAGGTGATCGTACACTAGGCGTAATCCTACGCGTGGCGGTTCGTATCGTGACTGGGAGATCGACGGGAATAACTAATGTGACTATTCATGATAAATTCAATTAAAGGGTTTCCATTATGCATTATTTAGATTAAAATGTTGCATCCGTTCTGATCAATAGCTGGCCTTCCTGTCTCGTGTGTTCATTTTCTTACAGACCATTACAGCTGTTAGAATTGCTACTAGCCTCTGTTCTCATGTTTAATCGATGGAATAATAGTAAAGCCTGACTAGATGTGTGCAGATGTGTTTGCAAATCTGGTGATTGCAAATGATTTATATGTAGATTATTATGAAGTGACTGTTATTTTTATTTGTCCGATGACGTTAACGTACTGATTTAATCCTCTGGACTGACCATAATACGCAGCGCAGTGAAATAGGAGGCCGATGTGTATAGGTACTGGAATGACAAAACGGACAATTAACATTTGTGAAAATGTGATATAATGGATTAAATACGTACTGTCGCGTAATAAGGTAGTGAGAGATTAGGTAGAATTCCACTGATATGCACGGTTTCCAGTTTTTGGGCTCTCTGAATGATAGAAAGTATTTTCAACTGTATCTTCACGTCTTTCTGATGCCAGCTCGTGTCGTAAGCGTCATTGGCTATTTTATTGCTCTGTCATCAATTAAAAAAACTTAATTATTAGATTTTATGAATATATAAGGAAGTTGAATAGAGACGTAAAGTAAAATACAGAAAATTGCGTATCATAAATATGACATATTCTGGATAAAATTACCATGCGCATGAGATTATCTGTCGGCCAAGCGTACATGAAGAGTTCAAGACTGGCACTGAACACCACAATCGCGTACAATGCTTTCAGAAGCAATGGCTGATTCTTAAAAATGTTTAACATCATTTTCATACCCTAAACCTTGAAATCTTAAGTCACTTACGGCGATTAGATTCAAACTCCCAAAAATCAGAGCTACACTGGTCGTTGCCACGGTTGATAAAACCAAAAAGCTGATGGAACGATGAATTTTCCTCATATAACTAATAAATCGAAGCATTCATAAAAAAAAATGGATATCATAAATTCCTAATAATTGGATTCCGAATATTTATACAAAATTTAAAAAATATTAACTTAAGAAATTTAGCCCTTTGGCTACGGCAGACTTTAGCACGCACTAGCCATACGGGTACGATGCAATTTTTCGTTAGACATGTATTTCTGAGGAAGTATATTAACACAGACGAAGCAAGCGACATTCGATTTTGACGCCTGTAGGCGCCAACAGTAGTCAAAGGGTTAGTAATAATATCTTTATAAACACTCTTAATTTTGCTGTAAAATTCGTAGTCTCTTAATAATGATTACCTTAAAATCTCATTATGCCTTTCGATACAGGCGTTGATCTCGTTGTCAGTCTCAGCTCTGAGCAACTGCTCACCGAAGATCTCGAACCTGGCCGTCGCGTATCGCAGCAGCAACGCGACTTGGATATCGATAGCCATACCTGAGGCAACTTGGAAACCGACTAACGACTGATGAAGGAAAACGAAACTCTTCAGCGGCTGCTGCTCCACCGGAAACGGATATATCGCGTGCGTGGGGAAAGTTTGCGGTAAGTACAGCGGGCCGCTTATAACGAAAGCTGCGGTCAGGAAGCACCACAGTACGTAAACACAATGTGGATACTTATACTTATCCACGTAACGTTGTAGAACAATCCTCTCCCCCGTCGTTGCATTCTTGCAAAATTTTTCCATACCGTGCAATAAAATCTAAAAGTTCCATTCACAGAACAGGTACTATTCGTATGTATATGTACGTGTATATGTATGTATGTATGTATATTTAGTTCGTTTGTATCGAAGAATGAAACTCACTTGAAATTGTTTCTGCTCGCGACGACAGATCAGCATTTTGATTGACACTTGGGTAACAGCCGCAGCGAGGCTCACTGTCTTCCCAAGAATTATAGGATTCTTGCGATATTCGTAGACTGCAGATAACAGTGGAAGGAGTAACGCCGTCGAACAGAGAAAAGCTGTGCTCCATAACGCGTTGAACAGACGTAGTCGACTTTTGCTCGCTGAAATTGAGACCGGCCAGGAACACGTTAAAGCGACGCTGAATTTCGTGAACAAAATCGCTTCCTCTGGTCCCACACGAATCCTCATCTCAGGCGAAGCGCTGAGCTCTGCTCTCCTCATGAGTCGAAGTAGAAGTGCGGTAGTAAGAAGCACGAAGACAATTAAGTGGCGATAATGATTTAGAAATGCCGAAAAAATTAACAAGTGAAGAGGTCGGAGATATTTTCCATTGCACGCCGTTGAGATTTAAATTAGTAATTCGCAGCCGGCGTAGGGGCGATCGAGATTCATCGCCGCTTGTTATTATTTCACCGTGAGAATAGCGCGTTTG
>SHCU01000174.1:200912-212555 GCA_004307685.1 Ceratina australensis | reverse complement strand
TCAAAAATTTTATTACACAAGTTATACATGGTCCATGGCATTCGGCGAAACGGTGGATTTTATTAATATAAAATCGCGTACAAAAGAAATTTCAATATGCAGGTTAAAACGTGTGTAGCAGCCGTTTGGAACGCATTGCCGTCCGAGGGTTAAATACGGAGCGCATGTAATTGCAAATGCCAACGGAAAGTGCAATGCTATGTGATTGCTACGTTTGTCAGAGAGGAGGACTGATATGGAATTTACCGTGATGAGACGCCGCTGCGTACACTCCTATACGTATGGATGCGTGCTATGCCATCGACGCAGGTAATATAATCGTCACATATACAAGACATCCTCAGAGAGTTTATAAAACGTGTAAATCAACAATTTCCATCGTCTAGACACTAACGAACGAATCAATAAAGTCGACGGTTCTATAAATAGCGTAACACGTGAATCGTGATAATCAATTCGTATCGCACGTTTGATCGAATTATTATAAATTCAGCGGCGTTAACGAACAGAAGTTGAACGTTGCCACGTTATTCGAGCCGGTTGTGTTCTCCAATTCCGCGAAATTATCACCCGCCGGGATGGAGCATAAACGCGCGTTGCAATCCCGTTATGGTCGCCACGACCGGGTGGATACCGCCAACGGTAATTACTCGCCGGCTTCGGAAGTTTATTCTGCGCCGGTTGCTCTTTCGCCAATCGTAAAAATTCACCGTCACCCCCCCGCGGATCGATCCTTGTTATGCGTGCATTTATTTGCGCCCGTTTCTACTACGGTTAATGTCGAACGCACATGCGCATCGTTTCGCCGTAACTGTACCAAAGGTGTAATGAGAATACCGATGCTCGTTGCATATATCTTGCGTACGAATAAAATTGATAATCACGGTTAAATCGTATTGCCATTGAATCGAATTAATAACAATTTCTACGATCGTGTAACGATTTATCGTTAGCGTATAATTTTACTCGTTCTGCCCGTTGCTCCTAAAACACTTCGTTCCCCTTGCTGCAGTATTTGCTGTGAAACAAAATCCATTAGCACTTGAAATACAATTGCGTCGAAATTATCTGACGTTTCGATTAAATCGATAAGATAACGCGATTAAATTGATCGAATCGATGGACATTGTTGTACTCACTAATAAAGGAACGTCGGCACGAGTATCGTTAAAACCGGAACACTGGTGCACGCCGCCACGGTCAGCATGACTTCCAGCTCGGACATCGAGGTTTTCAAGATGTGCGCCGGTGTTTCCTGTAAAGACCGTGAGGGTGTTAATCAAGACTTCGCGATCGGATCCGTCGGTAAAGGAATTTTTCTCGGCCACGGGGGAAGGACCGGGAGAGGCTCTAGTTTTCGAAGTGTTAACAAGCCTGATTAGAATTCCCATCGCGCATTGCGCAAGAAAGCGTTAATCCCTTAAGTAGCGATAACACAACGGAACTTTATAATCCAGTTTTCGGTCCGGGCGTATTCTCTGAGGCACGGGCCACGGCTTCTTCCCTTCGTTTCCCTCATTTCCAACACCCTTCGCCTTGTTCAACCGAACACGCCGGCTTAACGAAACAAACAGAATTCTCGGCCGACCAATCGAGAATTAATTAAACGAACTTTAACCATTTTACCGTGTACCCCCGCTCCCCGTTCCGCCTCGTTGGAACTTGAGTCACGTCGACGATTTCTTTGAATTATATTCGCCGTATCGCGGAGCTCATCGATTCGTTAAAGTATAAACACGGAGACGTTCGCACAAAGACAACGGAAACTTCGGCGAGCGAGCGAAATAATGAAATAACTATATCAAACGAGGAATGCCGCTCTTTTGATCCGTAAATAAATCGCGATAACAATCACTACGTATCCGGTCTGTACCAACGCGCGCGTAGCTCGTCGAAACCTTATGAATCTATCTCCGCCGGATGTTTTTCTTGGACGTATTATCCAGAAGGGTCGGCCGAGGGTTAAGCCGGTAGTATCGCGCTAAGATAAGGCACGGTTCCACGCCCGGCCCGCTGTTGTTTCTTCCGCAAGGGAAAGTAAGCGATCCCGGAATCTCTCACGGAAATCGAGTTAAGATATTTATTGGCCGCGTCCCGGTGTCCTCGTTAAAAGTTTCTTCTTTCCCTACCCGTGTTGTTTAACTTGGCTCGTTAGAATCGTGAGACCACCCTCGCGATATCGAGTGAGTTAATCGCGCGCGGCAACCGCGGATTTTCGCCGGTGTGAAACTTTACGAGGTCGCCGTTAACGAAAACCGTGAGCCGAGGAGCGACTTCCGGTTTACAGTTCCCTGAGGAGAGAGTTCAACACCTACGCGAAAAGCCTACGGAGTTCGCCTTCCCCCGACGGATTTAACGCCGATTCCGATTTCAAGACCGCCTGAACCGAGACGTTCCCGAACTCGTTCACCGTGTCACGCGCCGTCGACGTGTATATTTCGCAACGCTCGCGCGCTGTCACGAACTGCTAGCGCCGTGAGAATTCGTTTGAAATCTCGCGACAGTACCCACCCGCGCGCGCGCTCGCGTCAAACGATTTCTAAAGACGCAGGATCTTTGGGAACAGTTTTAGAAGTGACTCGAGCAGGTAGTTACGCAACCGTTTAAGAACGCTTCGCAGAACCGCGGGATACAGCGAGACGAAATAATCAGACGGATTATTATTTCGCGGAGAATTTATTAAGATCGTGGATGTATACGTACCGTCGAGGTTTTCTCGGCTAGGCAGAGGGCAACGCAGAGTAAGAGGAATACGGCGCGGTTGAACATCTTTCGCGGCGGTAAAACGCGAGAGGTGTTGTCTGCGTCGGACGATTCGCGATAAAACGATCAGCTGACGGACCTCGGTTCGACTGGCTTTATCGTCTCGCGGGAGGCGGAGTGGGATCTTATCTGGTGTCTAACTTTATGTATATGCCAGGTATGTACGGAGCTCAGTTGCAGCGCCGCGCGAATCATTCCGGGACGTGTATTCTTTTATTTAAGAAATATCAACGTCTCCTTGTTTCGAGGGAACGCGCTGCAGTGTGCTGTTGCAATTACGTTATCATATTTACGCTCTACTCGTGGATTGCCCGGGAAAATGTGTCTCGAGAAGTAGAAATCAAACAGCGACGGGGGAGGAGCCCATTGTCGGCCCCGTCGGGAACAGTTGACCAGCTAATGCATCATCGTTGATTGTATCGTGTAATAACGATCCAATCGCTTACTGCGTCTCCAAGCGTAGATAACTTCAAATCATTTTTATGTTGATACAAAGTGATCGCCGATAAGACTTTTATTACACTTTTTGAAGAGTCACTGTGACTTGAGGGAATAATTTGATAAATATCATTTTAATGAAAAATGTTGTTGAATATTGAAGAGATCACGTTTCTTAAACTTTACAGATTTGGCGACCTCGAGCAGAATTCGAAAAAAGGGAGCTGTCGCGTACAGAGTGTATTACTCTTGTTAACCAAGAGCCCTCTCGTCAAACGACGCCCGTACGTTCCGAAATGGAAAAAAAAGAGCGTCGAAGGTAGAGAGAATCAATCATGCAAGGTGAGAGAGAAACAAAGATAGACGGGCGGGGAAAAAAAAGAGAAGTAAAAACTACACGGATATACCTGTTTCCGGTACTTTTTGCTTCTCTATTGGAGGTTCAAAGGACATGAACGGAAATTCCATACGCGCCGCCCGCTGACTACCGCCGCGTATACCCTCCCCGTGGGTCAATTTTCTCTCTTTTCATTTCACCGCCAATTTACATTGCGCCCAGTGCCGAGCCTCGCTTCGTTACTGTTCACTGGCCAAAGTTAATGGAATAACCGACGAATCAGTCAACTCGACCCTTTTTCTTCCCGCGCCAACGCGAGCCGGCATCGTCTTTGCGCTCGCATCGTTAAAAAACCGAACGTAGATTAGAATTGAATAATTTATCGGAATCTTGCAAGCTCTGTTCTATCAGCTACCAGGGAATGTTGCGTCGTTTTTATCGAAAGAAAACAAAATTATCTTTTCTCACTTTGCATTCAACAAATTTCATTTTAAAATCTACCCAAATGAAAAATATAAAATATAAAAAAATATTGTTTCGAAGTTTGTTACGAGGTACGATATTATAATGGTAACGAAGTTATTACAACATGTATGAAACGTACAGAACCTGTCCTCATTAGTTATGATTGCTTAGTTATGAATAAATCTAATTAATATTAATAATAACTGGAGCAACGTATTAGAATATTTAGCATGGAACGGCTTAAGCGTTGTCGGACGGAATCAAAATGTTCGCAGGATTTCGATTAAGTGTGCTTACGTAGACGGGCGGGCGTAGCGCGTATCAGGTAGAAACCGATAGAACGAACGAACGAACGCACGTGGAATAAAAGGAGCAGCGTAAGGAAAGCGGCAGCTAGCAGTAGGTATTTCCCTGTGGATTATACGGACGCTGGCAATTCGTACAAGTGAAAATTAAATTAAGATACCGGGCGAACAGTGCAGCAAACACGCCAGCCCACGGTTTTGCTCTATTTTTCTTCCCTCACTCCGTCTTGATCGTATAGGAAAAATATTATCGCTTCCGAAGAAAAAAGGAATCGCCCCGCCCATTTGAAATAAGTTTCCGCCGTTGAGCAGCTCTTCCGCGGTTCCGCGGTTCAATAATATTTTTACAATTGTACCTACAGCGTCCGGGCACTTAAGTATTTCACTTAAAAAAAAAAAGAAAATCGAAAGAAGGAAGAAAAAAAAAGGTCAGCCTCCTTGTTTTTCCTCTCGTAAACACGGCTTCGCATTAAGGCTGGGTATCTATATTTCCACTCTTCTTTCTATTCCATGCATATTCATTCGAGGAGGTGGGACAAACTGGATTTTCTCGGCGAGAGTACCCGCGGTAAAACGGGACAAAACTTTTTTCCTTGATGAAAGAACGCTCATCGCCTTTATTACGCTCTGATGCAAGACCCGTGTACGCAGTTTCTCTCCCGCCGGATTCGGAAACTTCCACACCTGGCCGGCAACCGACGTTACGACCGCTTCACCGGATTTACCCCTCCTTCTCCATCTTATACCGATAACGAAGATCCTCCGCGGCGGCCTCCCTGGAGACGCGCGACGGGTACCCTCTGATGGACTCGAGGCCGATCGTACAACGCTCCGCGGAAAATGGGACCGAGCCACTCGTTCCGCTTATCAATTTCATTTAAGCCAACATATCCTTGCCGTTTGTCGCTGTCGATATATTACAGATTATTTCATCGATCCCCGCGGGAGGCCCGGTTGTCCGTCGGACAGAGGAAATACCAGGCTTTCCATTCCATAAAATTTGATAAAGTAAGATGTCGGTTCCTGGGGCTAAAAGAATTTGCTATCGGGCCCGAAGGTCGTGTAAGTCTAATCGATATCGAAGCTCTATGATACGTGCACACGTTGCGGACTGTCAACCTCAATTATACATCGATTATAATTAATTAATGCGATAACCCGTAAATCTCTTATGTCGGATCGACGTAATTAATTATACGAAGGGAAGGAATTGGAATAAGGAATCGTATGCTTTACGCGTAGTAATCGTATGCGCAAATTCAGCCCGATCGGCGACCCTGAAATTTTCGCCCAATTTCGAAAAAATCTAAAGGGGTTGAACCCTTTGGACTTTTTCGATTTTCTGCGTAGGTAATTCAATATTAAGTCTCGATGATACATGCACTCAATAAATTATCATGATTACAGACTGCTCTCGTTTATGCATCAATCATAATTAATTAATCTGTACATTTTTATTCATAGAAATATTCGAGGTAATTAATTTTAATGTACGCTTCGTAATGTACGCTAAAATTTGTTTGCTGTGCAAGAAAATGGGGAGAAGAGTCGCAACAGGAAATTCGATATAAAGCTTGTATAATACATGCACTCGACAAATTACAATAATTACTGACTACCTTCACTTATTACACATCGATTATAATTAATTAATATAATGTGTATAGTATTGTTCCTAAGAAGGTAAGAAGTATTTAATTTTAATGTAACACCGTTGGCATGTAACACTTGTTGTAAAAGGAACTGGAAGAAAGGGCTCAACAGGAAAGAGAGGTAAATGGAAGCGAGGATGCTTTGAGCTCCGCAGAGAATCTGGGTTTCGCTTAGTTGCATGAGAACGGAAGTGAACTTACACGTAACTAGAGATCGGGGGCGCATATTGCGAATCAAACGCTCCTTGAATTCAATTGACGCAGAATCCCTGTAAGCTGACAAGCTACTCAGACCCGTGCTGGCCTCGCAAATGTAATCGAAACGCAAAACAGTCCGCCGCTACGTCAATAAAGCGAGTCCCCTATTAAACAATTTGTAACGTGCTCCTCGTAGCAATTTGCTTGGGGCTGCTGTCGAAAAATGTAATAACACCGAGCCAATCGAATGAAATGGAAGCTCCTACGAAAATTCGGTTTCCACGTCAAAGCGTCGCGCGACGGTAACGTGTGTACAAATTTAATTAAACAGATTAAAATGTGAAAAGGGAGGAAATGTAACACGAATTTTCATAGTGTATCCATTTGCAGTGTATCTATTACACGGACAACGTTTGCAACAATAACTTCAACTCGTTCATTCATCAGCGGTGGTAATCAATATTCCTTGTTACTCCCATTCCGTTGATCGCATCATTAACACTAGTTTGTTGTCTGGCAATTTAATTAATCGGCTGCTGCACCGACGCGTGCCACTCGCCGTCTAAATTGCTCTACGTCCGTCGGATTATTAAAAATGAACGCGATTCAATTACACGCGTTACATTTTCAGTTTTCAGTTTAACAGGGGAAAATTCGATTCACGTGTTTGAAATACAAGAAACGAACAACAACGGGATCTGTATGGAACCGATATATATATATATATATATATATATATATATACATACGTGCACGTAGTACATTTTCGAACGTGGAATTAACGTGGCATAATTTGCATATTCATGACGTTTGTCGTCAAAAGTATTAAATCGCCTGACTGATTTGGGCTCAGAAACTCGCGTGGAAATTAAAACCAGAGTTCAGCTTCTCGCTGTATTATCGTATTTATTCTCGCGAAATTGATTAGAGTCGCTGGAGGGGGCAGATAATTAATCATCCCACGCGCGAACGGCACGGCGCAATTAGTTGAAGCTCTTCTAATCACGGAATCATCGATGGCTCGGATCCGTAGCCCGTTTTAATTGCTTATCGGTTACCCTCCACATTTTATTGGCGACTGGCTCCCCGATTGATACCAAGAATCATCGAATTCGAAGACAAATAATGGGCCAACAGAATTCACGATAAATTTACCAATCCTGCGGAACGTATAATCAGACTCAAACGACTTCGCAAACTTTTGGTTTATTAGTTAATTTATAATAAAATTCCGAATCGTATATGATGACATTAAAATTCGATTAGATCGATTGCGGTGGACGCGTGTACCTCGCTTAAGGTCTGCCTTTGCGACGGACCAAGACACCACCGGTTCCCGGTTTTCCTTTATTTTCCACAGCAATCTCCGTGAGAAAATGAACCGGTATCCCTCAACTCATCGGCCGAACGAGCAAACTTTTCCATTCCTCCTCGTTGATCCGTGATCATTGGGCCACGGGGGACCTCTCAGGCGCAGGATATTAAAAGTAGATTAAGATCTTCAGCTTCCGACCCTAGATTCGATTCGCTCCCATGGTGCATTACTCGATCGTTATCAAATACGAAGAAGTCGCACGTAGGAAAATCGTCGGGCGTCTTCATCGGAAAAGACGCCTATCGATACCACGGAGTTTAGTTCGTATATTAAAAGTAGAAAATAATAATACGTATTTAACAAAATATTACAAAGAAATGAGACCAAAAAAAAAAACGAACGAGTTACAGAGGACAAGAGTCAAATGATAACATGACAGATGTGGTACATCGAGTTTTAGATACATGGTCTGGTATCGGCTGATAAGGCCGGGCTAAATTCTACTGAAAAATTACAACGATTAAAATGTTGAATTTATTCAGCAGCGATCTTCAAATGTACACATCTACACATCCGTTCATCTAAAAAAGTGGCATTTATTTGATAATAAATTCGTTAGCCAGTATGGAAATAAAACAGGCCGCTGACTCTTGCCTGATGGCGATTCCGTTTCGTTTCGGGAACTTTAATTCTCTGTTTACCTGTTCGCAGCTTTTTAGCGCGGTTGCCAAGCGGCAAGCAGCACGGAACTTTTAATTGCGTTTTCAGAGCCTTTTTGTCGGCAACCACGGGGCTGGCGAGTGAAAATTAAACTATTTCCACGATCACGATTTTCAAATTGATCATTATACCCGTACCCGGTGCTTGTCGTTTACTGAGCGGTGAAAAAAAGAAAAAAAATAGAAAACGATTGCTACTTATCGAAGATTATTTCTCGGGCTGAAAAAGTTGCCGGAATTAGGAGAAAAATCAACGACCTCGCCGCCGCCGCCGCCGCCGGCCCGTGGCTCGTTCGCGGCAATTTGTTTCACTTTGCGGCCGGCTTCCACCCACGCCCTATATCCGACTCGTTTTCGATGCTCGTTTAATCTTCGCGACCCAACTTGGATCCGACCATTAGTTCCGCATAGCCCTTTCCCAGAGCCCGTTCTTCCGTTTCGCGTTCCTCTCGCTACACCGGCACGGTCCGTGGCTTCGAACTTTGCCGATTATCCGCCGAACTACGACGAAATTCTTTTCGTTTCCCCGATTGCGAAGTCAAAAGTATATTTCCGGCACGGGGAATTTCCGCTCGGTTAATCCGCATTTAAATCGTCGAAACCGTCGATTAATACGAGTACAATGCACTCGGGGCTGTCGATAATAATTACTTTATCGTGTTATTTAAAACCGATACTTAAAGGACAGACTGACTGGGTTTAATAAACCGTTTGAAATTCATCTCCGCGTCACGGTTTTTCCTGTATTTTTATGTCAACTGATTGTACCTTTGATAATAGCTTGGAGAATTTTAATAATTAAATATATTTTATTGACAACGAAAATCGGTTCGGATTTTATAATGACTCTCTGTGCTTGGAATAAATTCCGACGAATCGGTTCTCAATAAGACGCGATTTTCCGGTTGAACGGATGCCTCGGTAAAAAATGCATTGACTCGGCGGACGGATGGGACGGTAATTGCCAAGCGAGAGGAACGAGCGTGTAATGTAAACGTATAGGCGTTCCGCGGTCGAACGATTCTTATGATCTACGAGTAATTTCCCAAAGTGGACCTCCGGCTCCTTCCTTGGCGCAAACCGTTCCCACAGAAATATTGTAAACGCGGTCGAACTTACCCGGCGAGCCAGCAGCGGCCGAAAATCTTGGATAAACAGCCACGCACGTATGTGTCTATGTATATATCGTCCGCATTTGCATCTTCTCTATATCCTGCGCTACAGCTTGACCCGGATCATGAAAATTATTTGAAAGCGTAATTTCGAAAGTAACACACGCATATATGTATATCACCGACCTCGTTTCACGACATCATCCCGGGATATTGAATTATTCCCGCAAAGGATGCACCGAAGTCCTCGTCTAGTGTTCAATAAAAATGTACATGTAGATGAATCGTGCCTAGTCGCACTATTCTCAGTCCTTCGTTTTAGGTCCTATGCCGTTACATAAGAACAGTGACAAAGCATTGAAATTACAATAATCAGATACCACAGATGTATTAGTATTTATAATAGTTTCTCCGATTCTAGTGGATGTATGTTAATAAAAAAAAAATGCAGAGTTCTATGGGAGTAGAATAAGCCTGAATTTTTCCGAATCGATCCATCGCTTTTTTATTAAAAATAAAATTTTAAGTCGAGATTTTCAAAGGTTCATACATAAGTCAGATATAATCCTATCATACAGCACAAAGTACAGGATGTTAAAAATTATACATTAAACATTCTCTGTAATTTGGAAAATCACTGAGAAAATAATTGTCCCAAAAATTCATCCCTTCAAATATCGAAAAAATCTTATTATCACATTTCTTAAATTTCTCCGAGTGACATGTTACAACCCGTGGAGCCTTAATTGATATCTGTCGATCATCATTCAGAGAAGAATATCAGAGATGAACGCTTATTGATTAAAAAAGAAAAGAGTGTCTCGTTCAGGGTAACATATTTATGGGATGCTCGAAAATGCGAGCGTGACGAGGAAAATGCAACGCGGCACCGGATCGATAAGTTTTCAACCAAAGGGGGTTAGCGAGGGGGTTGAGCGCGGAGGTTTGGTGGCTCGCAGTAGCATTTGCAATCACGACACCAGAACGATGGTACGATTCCCCCGTCGTCGTTCGCGGCACTTTCGTTTCTCGTGCGGTGGCTGTCGGAACGGATTTCCGGGAAGGCAGCCATCAGCGGTTGAAGCTGACACACGAAATCGGACGATGAGCTTTTGTTCCATCGGCCGCGGATCGATTTCCCGTCTGCTCCGCTATAATTTATTTAGAGCTGACCCGTTCACCGCTACTGGCAATTAGCGGGAACCATATTCAGATCTTGATATCCAAAGAAACTAGAGCTAGGTGGTGGTGGTGATGGTGGTGGTGGGGCTGCTGCTGGTGCTCCCTATCTCGCCTCGTCGACTCATTAACCCATTTCCATCAAGCCGGCCACAAAAATTAATACAATTTCTAATAAAATATTTCACAGGACGTCTCGCGAAATAATTTACCTCGTATCTCATCATCGGGTTAATGCAATTTCTACCAGATAATTTCAATGTTCTGTAACGGTTAATTTAATATCGAAATTACAGAGTGGCTGTCCCTGAGTGATCATCGATTAATTAGTTGGCGAACTTTCCCTTACCGGAACTTGAAAAACAAGATGGTAACTTTCCCACGAAGTCGTGTCTTCGTATACACATCGCTTGTTGTTCAGTTATTATTTTTATTCCGAAAGTTTACACTTACCATTCGTGTACACTGCAGTTCACAATAAGGCGTTCGGGGAACTTCGAAGTTTCGAAGGCAAAGAAGACTTCATAAAGCGGAAGTTAAAGGAGAAGTCGTAGTTCCTTCGAACCGTACGGTCGGGTTCGATGGCTGCGCGGTAGCCAGGGTAAGGGTACGTACGTACGTATTTGACGTGCGTCTAAACTTTACGACTGGACCATTTCGCCGGTGTTGCGCGAGATTTTCGCATGTACTCGTTTTTTTTTCCCCCTTTTTTCCCCGGTCGCCTTTCATAAGGCTCGTACGTGCAAAAAATGGAAGAAATGGAATTAGGAGCGAGATGAGGCGGAATTACGGGTAACCGAGGACCGGGGGAACGCGTGTAAATTTCATGGTACGCGCCGTGAAACGAACCGGGAATAATAAAGCGTCTCGTTCCTTTATAAACAAATCTTCATATCGTTCCTCCCGCGAAACAGAAAAGGTAAAGGTAACTTAAGAGTCGCTAAATCAAGAGGGCTTTATGGAGGCAAGAAAGCACGGCACAATAACTCGGAATAAGGTTCGAGTTTTACGACAACTCGTATGAAAAAGGGACACACAATACCCCGGGTCCGCGTAATTTAAATGAGAGAACGCTGTGTTTCTGAATAAACTCGTCTACCTGAATATTTCGATTTAAAATTCTCCCTTTGTTCACGGTGAACGAGAAGAAAAGACGCTGC
>SHCU01000174.1:137464-166773 GCA_004307685.1 Ceratina australensis | reverse complement strand
GGGGGGGGGGGGGGGGGGGGGGGGGAGAGACAATGCGAGGACACGGTCGACTGACGTGTCCCGGTATAACCAGATACTGAAGTGTGTCCTGGCATCGATATTCGGAAAGTTGGCAGCTGTCGCGACCGATAGAGACGCGAGCGGGACGGAGAAGAAAAAAAAAAAAAGAAAGCCCGAGTATCAATCGATACCCGCCGCACCAGCCTGAACCGCATCGACAGGGTCGCCGCTGCGAATCGTTCTTGCACCGTGCTTTTCATCGTCCTCACGCTTTGCTGACATAGCACTCGACGGCTACCGCCTATTCCCGAGCCCTCTGCGCGCTCCGTCCCTTTACCCCCGTGCCCCTGTTGCGAGCCCCGATTAATGCGTGCCCATCGTTAACGAGGATTATGTGATTTTCGGCTCGGAAGGACCGCTCGAGAATGAAAGAACTTTGCTTGAAAACCAACCCTCTCTGTTGCCCCGATTCGCGAAATAGCGTATAATAAAGGCAAGCTTCTTGGTAAAAAAATATTTTCACGATGACGAAAGAGGTCGCAGGATTTTTCGTAATCCATTCATTCTTATCTTTGTTACGGGTAAATCGTCTGCGAGACCATTTAGTAAATCTACTTAGAATAATTTCAATGCTTCGTTATGATAGTCTGTAAAAAAAAAATAATGTTCTTCATGGACCATCTCGTTGAATTTCAGCTCTGCTTTCGTCTATATTATGGGTAAACCGACTGTGATATCGTCGAGTAAATCTACTTAGAATTATTTCGATGCTTCGTTATGACATTCTGTAAAAAAAATATAATGTTCGTCATGGACCATCTCGTTGAATTTCAGCTCTGTCTTTGTCTATATTATGGGTAAACTGACTGCGATATCGTCGAGTAAACCAACTTAGAATAATTTCGATGATTGATCGATTAGCATTGAGAGATACGGTTCTGTTTATAGGAAGAACCGAAGTTCGGTTGAATTGCACGTGTGTACGTTTAATGGTTAATTGGAAATTTAGCTATAGCACGCAAGGGATGGTACACGCAGTCGTTCGTCTGGATGGTGAGCCAAGAGGAAGCACGGCTCCTGGATAAGCATATAAGCATGGCCGTTAAGGTAATTAATAGTCAGGTTCGACGAAGTTATTGCCCGGCTTTATACCCTATTCGAACCAGGTCAGGCCGTGTATATACATATTTATTAAACCGGTTGTGCTTTGTCTAATAAGCAAACATAGCGCGTTGCCAGCATCCCTTTCCCGGTTTCTCGGTTAAAAACCGAATCGACGGTCACATCGTCGCTCGAGCAATTTTATTGGTTTTTCGCGTTCAGTCCGGCGATGATTGTCCCGCGTTAAGGAGATCACCGAGACGAAAGATCGTGAATGCAGCCAGGTACGTATTGTTCGCGAAAACGTGCACACGTCGGATCATGTAATACGGTTACATTCGGCTTTGAGGAACGATATTTACGCCCTAATAATCGCGGTGCAGGCAATGAATCGCGTTTATACGATCGGACGCTGGTGCCGTTTACAAGGAGAATCGTAGAGATACAATTTTAAAGTCAATTTCACAAACGAACGACCCGCTCCGATACGAATTACCCAGCGTTTGACGTTTATTAAACGTGCTCCGCGTTTATCAACGTGCAAATATTTGACAACGTTCTCGGAAGCGAAAATTTTTTTTTTTTTTGATAAAAAATATTTAACCGATTACTTAGCTAACAAACTGTCTGTCAACTTTATATTCCGATCAGCCAATGCCTGTTGTTGTTTTTTTTTATATGTATAAAACCTGCTAATGGAATTGTGAATTTAATTTTCGAGATCGTTGAAAATTTTGCAAAACGCAACGGAGTCGTTATCTTCTACGGTCGTTTGCTCGCAGCTTATTGCCGAGCGGCAAGTTTCAATGGCAGTTGGACGTAGTTGAAACGGTCGCGGTGCCTGGCCTCGAGAGCGAGTCCTCGCGATTCAAAGACGCTTCATGACGTTTGCATGGACAATGAAAGAGAGACGGCGAAGGAAACGTCTGCTAGGGATCAGAGGATTATCCGTCAGAAGCAGGCGAATAAGTGGCACAAAGAAGGGACGAGCGTACGGATAAACTTGATTCATAAATTGCCTCGACTTCATTTTCGTCGCGAGCTCAACAACCAGGGCAATCAAAATACCGATTCTACGCCCGTAGCGGTACCAAACCTGATTGTGTAAATCCGAGACGCTCCTGAAGCACGAGTTTTATTTAACATCAAACAGGACGTGGTATATTTAATAAATAAATAATTATTTAAAATTCTGACTTCGCCTTTCGGTCCAATTTGACAAAAATGAAACGCGTTCGACCTCCAATAATCCAGCCATTGATAAAACTAATTGTCGTGCACCGAGAAAAAATAATACCTGAATCCTCGCAGGTACGCACGCGAATTTAATTAAATGCCTACCTCCGGCATACCAGCGAGTAAAAAGAGAAGTTAAGAGTTTAATATCAACGCTTATTTCAATATATGTACATCGATTCACTCGGTGTTTCAAAATCCTTTCGTAATATAGGAAAGAACATATTGGAATCCGGTATAAAGTGTTTGCGATGCTTCTGCGAAAATGAATTCGCGATTCGAGCGCATCAATCCCTTTTACCGGGTATCTCGGTAAAAGAGATGAATTGAAAATTTCTTATGCAGATTATCCAACGTGTATGTACGAGGCTAAATTCTGTACGAGACCATCGCGCGTTCTGTCTTTCCTAGAAAGCCACGGGAAAACGGGTAAATCTGGATTCAGCGATAATCACGAGCTCTACTTTCTTTTCCATTTCACCTGCTCACGATTGTTCCCTATTTTTTTTTTTTTCTTAGTCTCTACATTTATTTATGAAATTTAATAGAAGATGATAAAATCTCCTCATTGCCTGTTATCTGTCATAAAAAGTGAAATCGTTCGAATCGTAAAATCTCGTTCTCCCCTCGCATCACGTGGAGGCACTTGAGGCGATCTGGAAACCCAGCGTTCTTCCCGGGGAAACAACGTGAACGTGGAATTGTATTAACACATCCGTCCCATTGTCCAAACTTGAACGTACACGTCCAACCCTTTCTTACGATAAGCATATTTTATCGCGTCCGCGAGACCTGTAGTTATATCTCGTGGTATGAAGTTACGCGGACAGAGACCGAGCGAGAGGAGGAGAGAACGGGCGAGAGAGAGGGGCCGAGTCGCCTTTCCATATTTTCTGGGAATACGCTAGGCACGAGTACGCGGTCGTAATATTAGATAAAAGCTCGCAAAATTGCATTTTCGGTCGCCCTTGTTCTGGACTACCTGCCACGGTAAATCGGATTTTCGGATTTGCTAGATGCATGCACTCAAAGAGTTCAGTCGAATCATACTCAGACTGGAAAAAGCCAAGCCGTACCTGTTACTGAATATTTAATGTGGATTTCCCTCCGCCTGTTTGCGTGCATAAACGCCGCGTGACTTAATAAGCAGACTTCGGGAATGAGACCGAGGCGAGCGAAACATCGCAATAATAGACGCGTTCCGCGCGGTAACATTTTTGAAGATACCGCGCGCCCCCGCCGACCCCGCGAGTGGATACGCGTAAATGTATTTTAATTAATGGCTCGTTGCGGAAGTTCATCCCGTGTGTTTCCGGGCAACTCGGTTTTATCGCTCGGTCGGTGGTTGAATTTTTACGATATAAAATAAGCCAACTGGTTCCCGGAGAAATGCGGTCGGAAGATGTAATTTTTCATCGGTATGAATTCCGGAATGTTTCCCACAACCGTATGAAATTTTGATACCTTCCCACGCGCTTGACATTCCCTATTAATATCTCGCCGAATGTAATTTGCGAGCCGCGGGTTGAATTCTCTGTCTTTCAAAGAGAGGCTCTCTTCCCCATTGGTAAGAAATTGGAAGGCTTTTTTACTCGACGAAAAATCTATATTTAAACAAGTCGATTTCCCGTTTCGCTGAGATATTTTCATCTAAAATGAACGATTTTTCAAAATCAATATAATGCTATTAAAATTTTATTTTCGCTCGCGCACACGGACCCGTTCCGGTAAACGTTTTACTGTAATATTCGCAAGTAATAGCATCGCTCCCATGACAGTACAGTTTTCGAAGCAATTTACCTAGCCGTGTAGAATTACGTATACAAGTTCACTCGGTTCTTCCGGAACAGGAAATATCAAGTCACGTTAAAAACGGTTACTCAGGCGTGAGCGATAGAAATTAAGTCGTCGAATTGTTTTGGAGCAGAGGTTAAGGAGACGAGAGGGGGGATGAACGCGGGCTTACGTCCATGGGTTTGCATATAGGAAAACGCCGGAGGTTCGTTTATTCGCGGCTATTTCAATTCGCGAGGTGCAAAAGTGTGCAGCGGCGCTGGGCTGGCGCAACCGCTGGGTGATCAGCGAAACGAGATGAAGGCGGTCGATTCATAATGCAGCCGGCTCCTATGAAAATGGTATGCGCGTATTTCCGAGCTTTACAGAGTACGAAAGTGCTCCTGTGTCCATTCCATTGCGAGCCTGAAAAGCAGATAGGAAGCTGCACTCTCGAGTTCATTTCCGTTCCACTCGTGGCCCACTACTGTCGCATCAAAAAACATCATAAAGTCGGTACCGACCCGGCAACCCCTTTCCATCGACCCCTCCATAGCTATCTCTTTACTTTTTCTCTAAGCAATCCTTCAACCTTTCTGTTTACTGTTCACGAAGAGACGATATTGACCATGAACCAACGTCGTCACTTCTTTTTTTTTTGTCCAACTCTCAGAGGTATCGTGATACGATATCGTTCCGAGGGATTTCGCTTTGCCTTGAATCGCGTTTCCCTTTCATTAAACTTATTCGAAATCTTCCGAGTCACGTAGGAATCGCGCGAATTCAATTTCGCATTGCGCCCTCGCTTAACTAGTTGAATAGCTTCGCGAAACGGCGCCTCCTTTGGATCCAAAACTACCACTTCACTTTGAACTCCCTTAAGAGTGCACGGAACTTCGAATAAAAAAAAACACAACTACGACGTTACATTAAATAGGTGAAATCGTAACAGTCGGGCAACTTTATAAATCTTATTTCTGAAAATACTTGACACAGTTTCATATCAGATTTCTTAAACTTTTAACAGAGATCGTACGATCTTAAATGTAACATATATTCAAGATGAATGTTTATTGATTAAAAAATAGTGCGTCATATTTATGATATTTTCGTTTCCAACCTGATTTTAATCTACATACAGCGCGACTGAAAAATGATTAACTCTGAATTAGGTAACCTCGATCATGACTCATTCAAAGGCTATATAAGTACACTTTCAAATCCGATCGGATGACCTCGATTCCATTAAAACCAGCGATCGTGAAACATTTCGCACGTCCCATTTATCCGTTTCTGGCATCGCGATATATAAATTTACGTCGATCGATTATATTTAAATAGAAATGATTCTTATTTAAATAAAACAAATGAAACTGTACGCGGCGATAATCCTTTCGTATGCAAAACCAGCGATTAACATTCGTATAGGTGGCAAGAGGTAATTTACTTCGCATGCATGTTCGAACGATGCGATGCTCGTGTTTCACACTTTGAGCATCATAATTGTTACCGCTTAATAAGAACGCAACCTGCCGTTTGGAACTGCTCGAGTTAGCAATAAAACGTGAGGTACATCGGTATGTCCGCGGTATTTTTCTCTCGCTTCCTGAGTGACAGAAATGGTATCGTTAAACGTGAGAGCTTCCGTTATCGGTCGATTTTCCCTAATTTCAACTTGTCAGGACGTTAAATGATATTTCCGCCGGTCGTTCCTTTAACGCCTTATCGACGATGTACGCGACCTGTCCGCGGGGGTAACGCGCACCACTACTAGCGACGTACGTATTAATGGCGCCGCGTCGCAAATGCAGCGGAACCGAACAGGATGTCGGGTTTCCTTCGCGTCCGCGTTTACAAAATTCAGTAATAACTTCGTAACGTACTATGTAATCGCGATGCCGCGTCGCCCGCTCGGGCCGCGCCGGCCGTAAAATGTAAATGCTATGCAAATATCCGCGAGATATGGTAATACGAGCAAACATTTAAAAATAGAGAGAGGGGTATACTTATTAAAAGCCCCGATTCTCTGTTCCAGTCGGTCGTTCCTTGAAAAATTATCCCCCGTGTTCTCCCCACGGATCGACGCGCGGCTTTAATCAAAGCTTTTACAACCGAAAACTCTCACGGTACGCGCAACGAAACAAACGGTATTACGGTAATGAGAAAAATATTGACGGACTAATTTAAATACGGCCCGTGACGGGGTGGCGCGCGATAAACTGCCAACCCGATGGCACATAAAACGTTCGCTTAAAAAGTATTCCCAGCAATTTCGACAGAATTTCCATGGAACGTCGAGGAATGTAAACGTTTCGTGTTCACTCACGATATTATAAAATTCGAACGGTTTCACGTTCCGCGTGAACCGATAGCTTGTCAAATTCCCGTGTTTCGAGGGTGCCTGCGTTCGCAACGATGTAACTGGAAATCAATTCCGGTGGCGAACGATTAAAGTATGAAAACCGATAACGTATATTTTAATTTTTATTAGAAATAACAATTTTGTAGACAATTTATCTCGAACGATTGACTCGAAAATGTTGACCTTCTCTACGAGACACGTCGCGCACGTACGTTGGATCAGCGTTTTTTTTTTTTTTTACGAAAATTGTATTACGTCGAGGCATGTAGCCCCAGTCGCCTTATCGAAGTGATTCACGGGATCGAAATAAAGCCTGAGTCCCAGTTTTAAAAATGGATCGCTTTATCGTGTAAACAGTTAACATGCAAATTGCTATAGCCCCGGGGTGAGTCAACTGATTTTATTCCTATCAGCTGTATAAAAAATACTTAAAATATTGTGAAAATACGAGCCGAGTGAATCAGGCGGCGGGTTCTGTTTCGCGGGAGATCCGACGGGACGATTTCGTTGATTTCGCGGCGAGAGCGCCGAATTTACATAAGTATCCATGCAATATGCTCTTTACGCGTGAAAAGAACGTAACAACAACCGGAGGGGGTTGGGTCGGGGATATACGTTGAGTAGGGAAGATTCATGGGTTCCGCGCGTTACGCTTTGATGGTCGGTTGTGTGCCGGGGCTCGTGGAAACAGCCATTCTCTGAGATATGCCGTAATTCCGCCGCAACAGTTTATTCAGTTTTTATCCTCCCCAAAGACGCAATTTTATTTTGTAGTAGTATTCGTAGCAGGCCGGCGCGACACCGTTTTCATATTCCCTTTACGCAGGACGTAATTCAGTTATTAACGGTGGTTCTTTTAGATTCCTCTTTCAGAGTTTCTTTCTATTACGCAATCCCTAGAAAGCGCGCCACCGGCAAAAGTCACGTCATTTACCTAAGACGAGTATACAACGGATTAACCCAAAGAATCTACCTGCTGCATTTAAGGGAGTAACAATGAAAAGCACACAGGAACATGTTTGCCGTTGTTGCTCTTCAAAGAATACCTTCTGCCTGACTCACGGGACCTAAATTCATTGGTCAAATTATAGAGTTTATTTCCAACTCCTTAAAATGATAGAAATAATAACAAAATGTACATATATTTTAACAATTAATTCTGAGCTCTAAAATTATATGTAAAATGCATCTCTGATTCCTGAAGGAGATTAAAAATTGATATTATCTGTATCTCTTACTAAGAGCAAAAATAGGAAGTTTTTTTTCCTGACAATTTTCTATTTTTATAAAAATTATTTAATATCTGATACATTAATTATTTAAAAAAGGTTCTTTACTATAATTAGAAATATGAATTCCGGCAGGATTCCATGTTATAAAATAATTAATTTTCACTATCTTGATGACACGGTATTGCAGAAACGCGATGCGCAATCAACGAATGTACGAGTCTTCGCGCGAGCAAATTCCATTACGAATCAAGGATCCGCATCGGCACGCATGTAAGCGCAGTTAGTTGTATATAGGCAATTCGGTATGGTGGATGTTAGACATCTCCCGAGGTCTCCATTAGCATACATCCGTGACACCGGCGCTCACCCCTGACTTCCCACACCCCGGGACCGGTGCGACGCTCAGGGGGTTAAATTAACCCTCTCGACACCGGCCGTCTACCTAGTTACATGTGTCCTTGTTTCAGACTTGCTTTGGAAATCCCGGATCGTCACGCAGCCGCAGGCCCGCCCTGTCAAATCGATTCAAAATGACTGGAAACTGATCCGCGGTTTCGGACGCGATCGCGTTCCGTGTGACACGGCTGTTGCACCAAGTGTATATACAAGCCCCGGACCAGGGTTAACTCCGCTGTGACGGATACCGTGAAATGTTTGGACGGGATCAATTTATCCACGGTACGCTGGAACTTCGTTCAAGATTACACCGCAAATCCTGCTAATCCCACTGCGATATTTTCACTACATTTCAGGTGTCCGATCTCGAAAAATAATGAACAACGATACAGCGTTTTAAGAACGGATCATTTACACGCTCGAGGTTAACTCCGAGCTCGCGTACGCCCCGCACGGATCTGTATGATCGTTTTGAATTCATATAACACAAATAATTTTGAGTCTAATGAATGGATTACAGCGAAACCGTTAAACCGATTTCCTATTATTGATTACGTTCGTATTATTGTTCAAGCCGGCAGATACAGATCAAATTATTATCGAATTCGGTTTAATGACAGATTTGCTTGGACGGTTCGACCGCAGTCCGAAAATCAAATCTAGTAATTTAATTATATTCTATTAACAAACCGAACTATCTGGCCGTGTCATTATAAAGTCTCATAGGAGACCTGAAACGAGATCGAATCGGTTCGAATCATCTTTTAACTACCATATCAAATCCTAACTTACGCAACGAAACTATCCAGATTTTTAGATTTTATATAGAATTCTACTGCAGGCAGCGAAAAGTTGCAGGAAATGAGAGTGGATGAGGGAAGAAGCGTAGAGAAGAAAACGACGGGGCGCAGAGAGGATGAGAGTCGAGACGACGGCCCTTTTCACCCTTTACCTATACGCTGGTAGCCGGTAATGGAATTGCAAATCCGACGACATTACATGCCTCTTGGCAACTTGTGATTTCGCGCCGGTTCCTAGCCAGCCCCTCGGTCCTCTTCCCGCCCACGCTCCTAGCCTCTTGTTCGATCCCACCCCGTACAAATCACAAGGGCTCGAATTAACTAACTTCGCAGACGTGTCGACTCTCGCGTGGATGTGACGCGATGACGGAGAATCACGAGAGTGGGCACCCACTCTCTCTCTCTCTCTCTCTCTCTCTCGGACCGGGCAGACGTACATACGAACGCTGCTCGTTTTTGCTGGCAGAGTGGTCTTTAGTCACGGACTCTGCCGGCCAAAACGCGTTGGGAATCTCTGGAATTGGCTAGGGTTACGTGGCTCCCTGCTAAACTGTCACCTGGCTGTCAACAAAGTTTCAACGTTGGCCATTTACCAGCCACCAGTGGCTGATTTACTGGGGTTTACCGTCAGATCGGTTCCTGTTGCTTCTTAGTTAATTACGATCACCTGCTATCGATCCGCCGCGATTCGTCACAGCGATATGAATAAAATCTGGTTATATCATTTTTAATACGGAAGTATGACTGAGTCTCTGAGTTACATGAGCTCAGTTTAATCCAGATAAAAACCGGCACGTCACGCGATAAGACATAAGTTCGTTAGGAACGTAACCGTGGAATAATACCGGTGATACGAATTTGGTTGGAATTTAAATCATACAAGAGAAGGTAGATTGTAAATCTTACTAACAGGGGTCAGATTTATGGCGGCCCTAGTATCGCTGTACGCTCGTTGGATTATTAATCGGACAGCTCGCGGGGATAACGCTATTAACAGCGGAACTGGTTTTTAAATGTATCCCGTAATTCGTACAACATTCCGGGGAACAGTCAGGATAGAATATGAATTGAGGGTAGATTGGTCCGGTTGGTTTCGAGCCCGCAGCTTTAACTCGTGACCGTGGAGGCGAATTCGATGACCCCTAGGCAGCTTCAAGGGTTGACCCTTCTTTTGAACTTTGAAAAGGTGAAAAGGGTCGTCAAACGGGGGACTGTAATCCCGGAATCGACAGTGACACGAGACGACGACGACGCCGGGCTCTTTTTATCCCGCTTTTCTGTACCTCTTCTGCCACTTGAAACGTACTCACATTTAACTACTCAACCTTTTCATTTTCTTTTCACTTTGAAAGGTCCACCGTGCATTACAATATTTTACTTCTGTACCTTCCTCTGATAGCTCGGCTCGGGATGATAGAAGAAAAAAAAGGAAACGAAGAAGCGTAGGAGAAGAAGAGCGCGGCGAGAATGAAGGATCCTCCTGCGACTCTGAAACGTCTTTGAAATCCATTTCGGGAATGACGGCATCGATTTTGCATGCACTCCCAGGGCGCGTCTCGCCGCGTCGCCGGGCCTTCACGTTTTCGCTTGTCCCAGCAGTTTGTTATACGTGAAGTGCAGCTAAAGTTTGACGAACATTCAAATTAGCCGAATATCGATGGCGCGACGGAGGGAAAAAGCGCGGGAGCCACGCGATGGAATAAAGACGAAATCTAAAATTATGCAAAACGCTATCCGATATCGACGGGATTCAATTTGCCCGTGAAACGAATCCGAAGGAAATGAATCAACTTCATCGGGTTCATTGAATATTCTTCAAAAATGCCTTTTTCGAAAAATACAAGGGAACTGATCGGCTCAACGAGGATTATTTCGAGAGCGCCACTAATTGATGCAGCGAGAGTCATCGACTAGGATTTCTGATTCCTTAGAAATCGTTTCGAGAACGACCTACTCCCGAGGGGCAGGCTTGCACGAATTCCCATTAGTCTATGCAACTGCGAAACGTATTCGCGTTCCCAATTAATTGAAGATTTCGTCGAGAGGTCCGGGGTCAAAGAAGTTATCGCCCGGCAAACAATCCTCGAGTTTCCACTGTTGTCCCCTGACAATATTTCCGACCAAAAAATATATGTTTTCAAAGTAAACCAGGCATGATCGCTCCGTAAACGTTCATCAAGTTCTGCATGCATCTTTAACTAACGCACAGGAATTTCCATAATGTAATGGGATACGTTTTGCCGTACGAATCGAAAGGGAAGTCGACGTTGAATTATGCAAATTGCATCAATCCCGCGAGATCGTGTTCCATACACCGTTCCGAAAAATTATATCTCGCAGAAATTTGCAAATGCGTCTGCGGCACGTAGCGAGGTCGACCCGAATCCGGCGCAGTAAGAAAAATACCGTGGTGAACGATTTAACGTTCGATCAATCGTTATTGACTGGTAACGAAAGGACCCAGTGAGCTCGTAGGTGATATTAAACGTTTCTTAGGGCGACTTTACGTGCTCGGCTTACCTAAGCGATGGCCCCACGGACGGCGAAAGCGAGACAGACAAACGGGAGGCAGCGGAAACGTCGTGGCGGAGCTATGGGATTCGAGGGTGGCGCACAATCGGCGCTAACGAAACGGTTCCTACGCTTTTTGCCTGTAGCTACTTAAGGGAGAAAGCGCGTCGATTCACCGCCGCTTGTACAACGATCGATCTCACTAATTAAATCGCTTTGTATTCGTGAATTACACCGAACACTTTGCGCCGTGATAGATTCAGATCGGCAGAAGCCGATTAAAGCTTTTTACGATCACCATTAAACACAACGTCCGCCAAATCGCAGCGCGTCCGTCCGTTTGTTCCATTTGCCTCCTTTTACACGGCTCCATCGACTGGACGCGTTCCGCGACCTTTTATCTGTCACCGGCAAAAATACGCGATACGTTAATTCCTTATTTTACTTTTTGTTTTGTTTTATCATTGTCTATAAATGGAAGTTAAATCGTTCGAACGCCACGTTAACTGTAATAATCCTATTTTATCGTACGCGTTCGGCATTTGTCAAAATTTTTAATACGTTAATGTTTCCCGTGACGGTAACTGATATAAATGCCGATGTAAAATCGGGATTTTCGATATACAACGGCCTCGTACCGTGCGACTGCATCATTTCCACGATTTCAGTAGTACAGCGTTAAACAGGTCCGACGTGTCGTGAAATTTTGAAGCCGCGCCGAATACACGTAACGAAAATCGTTTATCGCGCTTGTTTACCATCTGGCCCCGTGTCAGAGCCCGAGGATTGGCTTATCAATCGCGCATAATTCCGGCCGGACGATACGTCGATGCCCGAGATTTCATGGAACCTATTTACACAAACGTATTTCCGGGATCCTCGACGCGAGACAGGTTGTCCCGATATTTCTAATTCGGTGGGGAAACGAGTTTATCCGGGTAACAAGTAACGGCGACGTTTAATCGGTTTGCGATTAATTAACGCGGCGATGATTAAATAAACCCGGGGGTCCAATTAAACAATGAAAGTCGGGCGGCGCGTCGCGAAGTCGATTTCACGCGCTCGCAATTTCCTGCTTTCCCACGGCCGATGAACGACGCGCGCGCATTAATTGAGCGTTCGACGAACGAAATTCCGCGCCGCGGGTAACGAATGTGCGGCGCGGGATTAAGGACGGCGGGGATCGTTTGTCGCAAATTGGGGTTATGTACGTAACCCGAAGCGCCGAGGAGGGGGAATGGGGGCGGGGGTGACTGTAGGGGCCAAATCATTTCGAACGTATTTATAGCGACAGAAACAAACGGCCGCCGTAACGAGTGCCTCGATTCCGTTCACGAACTATCGACGTCTACGCCTACGCGAACCACCCTACCTACCCCGCCGCCGACCCAACCTCGGTTCCGCTTCGGATATGAATTTCCGCGCGACGGATACAAATGTTTCTGCGGCCGTAGACCCGAGTCGAGGTTCGAGGAAATTTTATACACTCCTCTGTAACAAATAGGATCGATATGAACGCGTTTCCCCGCGTGCAAGCCTCCGCAGCTCGAGAATACAACTCTTTCCCCTCTGTCCTGTGCCGGGGCTCGGAACGAAAATTACCCGTTGCAGGAGGCGAGCGCGGTCGGTGTCGTGTGTGCGGCTTCCCCGGGTTAGAGAGGTCCAATTGGATGCGTGGCTATCGAAACATCAAACAAAAGTTTCCTCCAGTGGCAGTGCCAGTTCTGTGGCACGTCGCGCTCGCCAATCGAGACACCGGAACCCTCGAGCCCACCGGCGGATCCCTAATCGTCTCTACCTACCCTCCCTCCACGTAATTTAAACTGTGCTCCAGTTTTCTGGCCCCTCGCAAATACACGACACCGGATCGACACCTACGTCTACCCTCCCACCCCAACCCCCCCCTCTTCGTTCGCGTTTTCTCGGTACCGCTCGGTCACTCGCGGCCACCATCGATTACCGATTCGAAAATAAAATAAACCACCCGGCTGATATCGTGATTATCGATGCAACGAATGGTCACATCCTGCTCTGGGAATAAGCGCCGGCTATTGTCCGTCAATCAATCATTCTGTGAATATTTACTTAGCCTGTGACGCGTCTCGGTGTCTCTCGTTTCAACGACTCGTTTCCTTATCAATTCGGATGACACTTCTACCGGAAGTATAATGTTACTGTTAATATTAATTAGATTTATTCATCATGAAAGAGTGACACTAATAAGGGAAGGTTGAACGTGGAACAGGGATTTTCATATGTGTCATGTATAATACATAATAATTAGACGTATGATCTTCGTGCAGATTGAAAATTATTTGGAATTTCTATCGCATCTTGAATCGATTTTTTATAATATTTAAAAATCCGAAGTCTAATAATAATATATTTGTAATATTGGATCTAGACTCGGACTTGATTAAGATTGACAACGTTTGCATTTCTCGTAGCTTCCTTTCCTGATAATAATTATTTTTTCTTTATTATTAGAGTCGGACGTTTCTCATTCGATTACCGTGTAAATTTCGTGGTCACTATTCGTGGACGTTCCTTACCAGCGACCCGATTAAATTCATCTGCGTTTTTTACCGTTCCCGATTTCAATTACCTCCTTTTAAATTGCACTTTTTATGGAGCGCCAGTCAACTGGATTTCGACGGTACACGTATCTCGCGCGGACACACGTTTAAAACTAAAGCGTGTCGCGTCGTCATGCCATTTTACAACCGAGCCGGACACGTATTCTGTTAGAACTGATTGTCGATTGCAATTTCATTGGTACCGATACTCTCCTCACTCCGCCATAAAGCGGTGAAAAATATGTCGAATAGAAAATCGAGAAAGAACCTGTTATACCGCGAACCACGTTATCAGAATAGAGCAAACTGTACGTCGATCGTCACGCGGTCGCATTATCTTAGTTTCGCTGATAAAAAATGGCAGCTGACCCAGGGAGTATTTGTTTGAAACCGATTTTAACAGAATCCCCGTGTCACGTCAATTACTCGCTTTGTCGCATCACGGTCTAATGCAATCGGCAACCTTGAAAATTGGATAATAAGGTCTAAATGGATCGCGGCCACACGCCCTTCATTTTCGTCATTTAATTATCCGCGGGATATATCGGCGTAACATTCGCGCGGGTTAATTATATTCCCTGCGAGGTCAACGCAGAAGTATCGTAATAAACGGGAATTAATTATCAATAAGTTTGTTAGCTACGATCGAATCGATTGTTCCATTTCGCGTGCCTCGGTTGTGAATTAAACATTTTTTACCGATAATCAAGCGTATCACGTGTAAGAACGCGTCATTTGATAATCGGAATCCATGTACGTTCCGCGTTTAATTAAAGGCGCCGGCTGAAAGGCTGGTTAATACGTTCGTCTGGATAATAAGCTCGGTTCTCGGTTAACAGAAAATTTTTGTCCGGTTCATATTTTATATTGAAATTACGGGCGCGCTCGCGGCGTAACGAATTGCAAAGGATGTCCGCGGTGAAATTCACGGTTCCGGCGGGGGCCAGTGCCTCCTCGAACAAGGATTTTGTTGCCCGGCGCTGCCTCGAAATATTACACGGCTGACGGGCGGACAAAAAAAAAGGAAGAAAATAATCTCGTAGCATAAAGTAGTCACGGTGCTCGCAATTAGCCCGGGGGAAGATTAATCTGGAATACAATTAATCGAATAGGGGGTAGCCGGGAGGGGAGAGAGCGATGGCCGGGGCTTCCGCATCTCATTCGCCGAAGTGAAATGTGAGTGAAGCTTAATTAGGAAGTTCCGAGACCCGAGACATAAATTAATTACATCGCCGGAAGAAACATTGAGAAATATTAAGCTTTAAACCCAGCCCCTCTGGAACGGTGTAACGCTCTTCTTTTTTTTTACGGTCATATTTCCGCGATACAATGCGACCTCGCACCCAACTGTCCCGGCATAAAAGGCTCGCGTTCAAATGAATATTTCAATTAGACACATGCCTCCTCTCGTTTGAGCAAACCCGTTTCGAGCAGACTCTCTCTCTGCGAATCGATAGAAAAACGATCGGCTGGAACATTTTCGCGGAACGAGGCACGGGGGAGTGGGGCGAGGGAGTGGTTGGTGTATGGCGCGCGGCTCGATCGGCATTGCCGGGGCCGGGCGTATTTAGCGAAGTTCGCGCAAAGGTGGTGAATTTAATTAATTAAGCGAGCGCGCGTTTTAAGTAGCAGGGAGCTAAATTTACGAGTAGCCAACTTGTAGCGGTCGTTCTTTGCCTTCTCGTCTTTTCGAACCCCGCCGGGGCATTGTTTCGCCGGGAAAAGAAAACGAATAATTTAGAGCGACGGTGGAAAGCTCGCGAGGGTCCGAGGAGACTTCATTCATCGCGAGCTCTCGCCTTTTCACCGTCGATTTGTCTACCTGGGTACCGTTTCGCGAGTAAACGCTTGCGAGGATCGTTGAAAATAATTAATCGATCGATTGGGGGGGGGTACGCGTATCGTTTGCGAAGTGGAGTCAGTGTCGTCGTCGAACAATCCTTCCTTTGAATACGTTGTACTAGGTGACCTGTAAATTTCCTTCAGGAATTGGTTTTGGAACGTTTCCACCGGGCGGGAGCACGTCTATAAAAACCCTCGACATCGGCAACGTAATTGGCTGTCGAATTGCTTTAACGAGGGCCGAAGATTTATGCGTACCTTTTTATTCAGGCCAGGCTCCTGGCCAGAGCCAGAGAACGGCAGTAGTACCCACTCGAATCGACAGAATATCCTGTGAAAATTGTTATGCTAATTAGCCTGGTAATATACATGGATTAAAATCCGATTAAGCTCGATCAGGGCACGCGATACTGCACGGCTATGGATATTCATAAATACGAAACTACTGCGATTTAACCGTAATCAGTGATCGCGAAACAATATCGGCTCCGCCCTAACTATTAAGCGGCCATCAAATTGTTTCTCTCATTGAATTACAACCGATCAAAAATAATTAAGGGCCCTATCATTCGTAATCGATCTCTTATTGATCTAGAACAGTCGAGTTCTTATGGTTTCGTTGTGTCTGTGAGACTACGAATTTTATAATATATATTATAACATATTTTACATACATATATATTATAACAACATATTTTATATTATATATATTTATTAAAATAATAAAAAATTGATTTAATATCCATAGTCACACAAAACATTAAAAGTGGAATATAAATTATAATTTTTTAAATTCAAGTTACATTCAATTCCTGGTGATAAGGTCGATAGGTTGAACCACGTTCTTCTTTTAGAATAAGTTCGTTTCGAATTTGACAAACGAAGAGTATAATTTAACAATTACACTATCTGCATTTCCTTGTCCTCTGGATACGCGATATATGGTATCGAATAAAACAAAGATGTGGTCACTGGTCTATTATCATGCAAAGAGTCGTGAAGCAGCTTCTCACCGATTCCGTCATTCGCCCCTAACGACTTCTCATAATACGCTGCACAGCAATTAAGAGTTTTTTTGTTCGGCAAAAGTGTATTCACCCCGGTGGTGGAAAGGCAAGGGTGGATACAGAGCTGAGCCGAGTCGAGACGAGTCGGTGATGAAGAGGTGAGATCGTAGAATGGGAAAAGGGTTCCTGGCGAACGAATTGTGGTACGAACGAAGGGCTCCAAAGGAAGCGATCGAGAACAAAGGAGCTGCCGAGACAAAGGGCTCGCTCTCTTCGGTTGCACTCTTGATTTCGCGATCGTCCAAACGGGGGGGCGAATAGCGACTCGATCCAGACGCAGAAAAATGCGACTCTATTCCACGGTGCGTTAACAGATTCACGTGTCAAATCGCGTAGCGTTCGACACGTAACGAGTTACATTTATTCAACGATGGATTTCGACTCGACCTGTATTTCACTATTATTTCTTATATTTTCGTTTCTACGATATCGATTAAATTTTCTTGTTAACGCAATCGCGTCGCGCCTGATATCGTCCCGCGGTGATCTGGTAATTTTTTCTGCACGCACGAAAATGCATCTGGCCAACCTGCCGGTGTAATAAATAACAATTTGTCACTGCGGGCGACAGGTTGTGGCCGAGCATGTAAACCATAAAACGGGCCAATCGGATATGTGTGGTTAACCCGAATGGTTAACGGCACAAGCCTCGTTTGTCAAAGTGCAATTGTCTAGATAACTTTTACCGTACCCCCGGCGGCAGCACCTATCTCAGTCTTAATGAATGTCTCTCGCGGACGATTTATCTTAAGAGAATCGAAAGTGGGAATATTAAGGATCGAAGGGACGCGTCGGTATGAACGGATGAAACATAAATCGAGCGGCGTAACGAGACCCGTATAGGTGCACTTGTTTGTTACGATCCCCCGCGATATATATCGCGTCGCAGCATCTACGCACGTTCGTTGCGCACTGTGCAATCGATTCGTCGCAATTGAAATGCGATGTTTGCCCTCTATTCAAGCTGTCTAATGTTTTTTGTTCGGCCGACACGTGTCGAGCGTTGGACGGTACACGCCGGGAGAAAAAGGAGCGTATGGAAATTTACCTGTTCCAGCTAGCGCTTCGCGCGTATTGAAGTCGGACCGGTGAACCGTGCAACGTGTCAGAGTTATGCGGATTATTTAAAAAAAAAGACGAAAGAGCGGGAGAAGGAGGAGGAGGAGGAGGAGGACTGACCTGGATCCACTCGAGATATTACGAAATCGAATTGGACCCGAGTTGTAAAAACAAAAAATATTCGTGGCCCGCCGCGACCAAGGAACCAGTTGCACGAACTCCAGAAGTTCGAAAGAGCGGCACCGGGAAAAACGTAAAAAGTTGTACGCAACTTTCGCGGAATTTTAATAGAGGGTTTGGGAATGGACCTAGTGAAATAAATTTTTCTCATAAATATGAATCCTCTTATTACATCGAATTGGATACCGCGCATATCCAAAATGCATTATACCGCGATATGAATATTAAAATGCATTATGTATGAAACCGGTGAAATAATTATCCATTGAAATACGTGTACCGAGCATGTAGATTTACTATTTCTCGCATCGCGTTATTATTCAGTAAATATGATAACTCGCGTGTCCTCGATTCAATACCGCGTACCGTCGTATGAAAACGTCGTGAGTTTTAAAACCGCGTAAAAAAGAATTTCCTACATGGCAATAAAGTAACGATCCTCTTTTCGGCTTTCCCAACCAAGACTAACGAAGTTCTCCGGCAGTCTGGAAAATCGAATGGCCGGCCCACTCCTTCGTCTTTCATCGACCTGAATTCACGTCGGCGAAAATTCTCCTAAAGGGACGATTTGAACCGGCGCAAACTTATTTATCTACTCAATTTCATTGAAGGCTTTTTGGCTGGCCCGACCTATTCACGGGTCTTATTAGGATCACGGCTCGTGTTCAATTAATATTTGAGAGACCGCTGCCGCTTTTACGCGACGGAGGCTCGGTATTCTTTGACCGAGCAAGCGGCTAAGTAACACGTCGTTTATTTATCCGGTGATATTTTCCCGACGTAGATCGAGCCCGAGGGTGGAAATATTCCAGGGCGAACTATCAAATGTTTTCTGAAAAAAGATACACGGTGAACCGGCGGCAATTGGGAAAATATTATTTCCATAAACTGGAAGGTATCAGCCGGCAGCTTTTTCGGTTCGGCTATATTTCCAGGGCGCGCGGAGGCGGTGGCGTCGCGTCGGTGCGATGGCCGGAAACCGGGACAAACTTTTTCAACGGGAAGGGACGATTGCTGCGCGGTCCGAAAATGGGATTCACCTTTCCGGTGGCCAGCAGAAAATACGATGTCCGTGAGAAGTTTACATGCATCGATGTCAAACGGAAACGCTCGCGCGCGGAGACCGCACACGAATCCGCCGCGTGTTCTCCGCGTCAACGTCGCGTCGCGTCGTTGCCCACTCGACTCGGTGCATCCTACCGTACGGTGAAATCCACTCTTACGGGCTGCTTGATTCCATTAAATTCCCCGGGAACGTCGCCGCGTTCTGTTTTCACCCCGAAACTTCCCTGCTAATATTTGCGATAATTTGAAACTTTTCAACTTTGTTCAAATTGATGATGCTCTCTCGACGATGTGTATATTTATTGCACAGATTTTACGCGCAGACTAGGTACTAAAAACTGTATAAAAAAAACATGAGTTGATTTTATACTGACTCTGCTTAGTGAAATTATTAATAAATTGTTTTACAATTTATTGTGCGATATGGTTATAAACCAGAGTCGTAGAGAGTTCATTTCTTACTGATTCATCTTGGACGTGTACCTCTCGCCCCGCTTAGTGCACAGTCAATTCGCTTAAGTGATCCGACCAAATAATGCACCGAGACTTTTAACTCGGTGTACACGAGGCTCGGTTGTTTCTCATTACCGTACGGCGTCCCGAGACGTTGGCATTATTCCGATAAGTAAGTTCCGAGTTTAATTGAAACCAATTTCGCCGGAGTGGAAAGGCCGGTTGTATAAGCGGGATTGTCGGCTGTTAAACGAAACTTACTTTCTGTTTCTGCAGTTTTCAATAAACGGCAGCCGTGTCCATGTCCTGACTGCCGGCGATCAGCGTTAAGAATGAATAATCGCTGGGCCGAGTTTATGACCGCGTCCCATGAAACCGTTGAACGGGCGGAAGAATCGAATGCAAATTGCGGCTCTTGCGCGAACTGTTCTTCAAACGTGGAAATGAAGCGCGGCGGTGCGTGCAGCCGAATAAAATAAAATAACTCCCCGTTAAACCGTTCGGCAAACATCGCTATCGGTACGCGCGGCAATTGAAACCGTGCGGTGTTGAAAGCAAATGGGGATGTCCGACACCATTGGCCGAGCGTTAATGTTGATCCGATGCGGCCGAAATTGAATAACAAATTGCGCGGGCATCGTTCGCACCGCGCGGGATTCGGTAAAAAGGGCGACCCCTCTGTCTTCGGAAACGGTTCTATTAAACCCGATGCAAACGCGGACGCCTCCTAACCGGAGTTAAGGACGAAATTGGATTTCCTGTCCCTGGCCGACGATTGTGGTCCACCTCTGTCGCGCTCCCGTGCCTTTTACCTCTCGAATTTTCCCCTTTTACCATTTTTCCGTCTGTACCCCCTCACCCCTTCTGACGGCAATCTCTGCCACGAGGAAAACACCTCCTCGGGTATTTGCGAGCGACAACAGGATTCAACTCTTTTGCCGTGCTGACTAGCAGCGATCGCATCTCCGGACGTTTGATTATAAGATCCTCCCTGGAGACGGACAATACACGTTGCGTCGGCTAAACAACCGGGATAAAACGTGAAATTGTGTACGACTGGAATTTTTGTGTAGATCGGACGTTCGATGCGTACTTTTGAAAATTGGATTAGAAACTGTATTAATTAGTCGTTCCAAGGTTGCAGTGAAATTCCCGGAGCCATTCCGCTCGAGAGACTTCGAGCTTCGCCGAGCTTAATCTTCCGTGACGTGCTGACTTGGACACTCGGAAGTTGGTCGAATCTCGGGGGTGCGCTCGCATCTTTCGGTTCCCCGCGTCCGTAAGAGGAACACACTTACTCCTAAACCATCCCCCCGAGTGCTATTGTTTGTAACACGTATAAACTATCCGGTCGAATTCCGGGCTGGCTAACTTTTCTCCGGAATCCGCTGATGCGATTTTCGCGGACGGTACCGGTAACGTTTGATCCGAGTGATATTAGCAGCCGGGGCTGAATTGAATCTTAAGCGGCCGATCGGGTCTAATTGTAAATTCTAACCCGAATTTCGCCTTGAGGAAATTCGTGTTGAAATAACAGGCGACGAATTCGTCGGGACTTCGGCGGGAGGGTAAAAGGGTCCGACCGGTACTATCCGGTGTTTACACGGCAAACACGGTGACTAGAGATAACGAATTGGCATAAGCCAATAAAGGAGACGGTACACACATACGAACCGTCCATTTCCTACGTTTCGACCTGTCCGGCAAATTCTGTACGTAGCCCGAACCGTTGCAAACGAGGATATCGTCGACGGGACCGTGGCGTGGCGGCACGTGGAAAAAAAAGACCCGAGCGAGAAATTAAACGAGGAAAAGCTCGCAATAACGTTCTGAAGTATCCTTTCCAAACGTTTGCGTGTTATTGGGGATCGCAGCCGGGTCCAATAGCTGCCGAAAGAATGGATTTGTACGGGTACGCGTACGTACTTGTGTACACAAGATCGGGGTTTCCTCTGTTGTTAAAAGAGAGGAGAGCTGCCGGTAGCACGTACCCGAAGGAAATTCGGATATTCGAGGGTTTCGGCAAATGTCCTCTGACCTGTCGCAAACATCTATTTGCACGCTACATTGTACAGATCTTTCGTGCCCGGTTCCGTCGTCGCTCGAAAAATGAATTTAACATTGTTTGCTCCGCAACTCTCGAGATAGTCTTCAACCTTCGTTCTTCCCAAACTTAATCTTTAATCGCGAGACAATCTGTAAGGACTCTATTTAACCTCTGATTGAATTCCACAATTAATATCATTTTTGCATAAATTTTTATAACATATAGGAGATTTAATTGTGCTTGAAAAAAATAAAATATCGTTTTTTAAAACACATCATCTGCTATTTAATCCCTGATTGAAATCCAGAATTAATATTTTTTACGATTATCAGAGTAATAATTTTCGTAACGTATGGTACCCGCGAAAAAAGGGGCGGTTGGGAACTGTTCGCGAGGAATTGAATCCCAATGCGAGCGATGAAAATTTTAACGAGCACAATAAATCCGTTATCTGCCGCGAGTTTATGTCGCGCGAAAACCGAACGAGGCGCGTACACACTTGAATCTATCAGAGCCTCGGAGCGTTTCCGAACTAGAGCAAACGAGTCTCGGTCAGAGCGTTTCGCGGCGATTAATGGCCCGCGAATAAAGCCTGGTTTTGTAATTAGATGGATATTTTCCCAGTCGTTTGCCCGATCGGCGAAATTGCGCAACCGGAATTTCGCGGCGGTAATTACGCAACCGGGGAGTGCACTGGCCGCGACCGGTTAACTTCTTTCGGTAGGGAAACCCGTCGATCTTCTTCTGCCGGTGAGCCTAGTAAAATCACGGTTTACGTAACTGACCGGGATAGTTCGAAAAAGTGGAGGGCCAACGCTCGGTGTTACTATATACATGTGGAATAAAATTTTCGAAAGTTTCTTCCCTCGACGACCCACTTTCCCGTTTGAAAGTTTCGAGCGGCCAGTCTCAAAGCAGCATATCCACGACAAGCTTCCCGAGAGCAAGGATATTTTTCTTCCCGTGATTCCTCCAGAAATTATTACTCCCTCATTCTATACAGTACACATCGGCTCCTACCGAAAAGTAATTTATAGACCTCGAAACAATAGCCAGTTGGCGAAATATAAATCGGGATATCTATAAAACACTATGAACCACCGACAGTATTATGAAGCGAATGAATCGTCATTGTTAGATACCTTGTTTAGTTTCAATCATTTCGTCTGTTATGAAATTGCTCGAACCTCTTAAATTCATATAACAATTTTGTATATTAACTGTTGGAATACACCGTTAGACGCAATTTCGAATTTAGAAGAATATCGTTTCTATGACATTATAGATTAAACAATATTTTTTGTCAGTCTTTTATATCATGTCAATCAGTCTCTTATCAGCTGCGAACTTGAACGGATCATACACGTCAACTAACATTGTATTAATTATACATATATCCCTACGCTTGTACTATATTTAAAAATCTATTCTCCGTTTGATAACCAACATTAACGATTTTTCTATGTCAAAGTAAATATCTGATCTTTGATAAAAAATACGAACGACAACGGGGATGAACCGAACTGATATTATTTAATCCTTTACTGATGGATATCTGAAAACGTGTCTTTAAATTCAAGTTAAATCTCTCTGCGATCCCAGGGAACTCAATACTTCCAAGATATTGCCTTCCTTATGCCACAAAAATCGTGGAAAAAGGAAAGCTCGCACGGCGCAGTTCCTTTAATCTCGGCGCTCGTATCGCGTCACCTGAACCGTTCGAACGAAACCTGTTTAAAGACGTGATTGAATCTTCGACGTGAAAGCTTGAGATAGAAAGAGCGTAGCAGCGCGGGGAGGGAACGCTCGCCGCCGTCTCCGCTGGTGCACGGGCGCACACATACATCCCGGTTGGCAACAATCGGAACGGGATACAACGTTCGACAACGGCCGGGGGAAGAATGGATGGGCGAAGGAGGAGGCACCGAAACCGGCGCGCACCGGTCGCAGTTTTCCCAGCGAAATAATACGAAGTGTCGAATAGAGCCGGCTGATTGCGCTCGAAGAAATTGAATTTCGCTCGAGGCCGTGAAGAGCCAGTGGCGTGGCGCGACGCGGAACGAGAGACATAGAGAGAGAGAGAGAGAGAGAGAGCGGCGGGGGCCAATAATGCCGTGGGTCGCGCACAGCTGATCGGGTGCGGCGCCGCGGGTTCAAACGAGTGTGTATCTTCATGATTTTCGTCACTGGTTACGCTACACGGTATCGGGTTCGTTCGCAAAGAGAGGAGAAAAAAAAACGGGGGAAACGGGGTAATCGAATTCTGTGCTGTGCAGCGTACATAGAGCCCCGGAATACGGACAGCAAGGAACGGAATAAAATTCGCCACCAATTTAATTGATCCCTGCCCGCGATAACCCTGATTTCCATACAGACCCCGCCGCTCCGTTTGCTTGTGTACCGATTCTCCTACGCTTATGACAAAGGGAAATCTGTAGAGGATTACGAACACCACGAATTCACAGGCGAACATCTATAACTAATTTTTAGTACGCCCGTTGCTACTTATATTGAATCGATAAATATTCTTAACGTAAAAGTTTAAGAGATGTGATAAAAATCTGTGTTCGATATTTGAAGCGATAAACCTCTACGAGAAATACAATTTGTAAGAAGTAAGATGGAAATTTTAATAGGGTCTAAAAATCAGTAATTGTACAGTATTCTATTAATCCCTTGTCGAGTCGCATTCGACATATTTTCATATCTAAAACAAATGAGCGACAGTCAAGAAAATGTCCTTCAAATTAAATTTAAAATAAAACACTTAAGACAAACAGAAAATGCTGGTAACAAGATTGAAATACAATTCGGTATGCAAAGAGTTTAATAAAATATCTAATAAAATTTCAATGCTTCGTAATTGTTTTTACTTAAGGGTTCATGGAAGCTGAAAAAGTCCTGTTAATAAACCTATCATAACTTACGTATTTACGATAGATATTGCAATTAGGTCCTTTCGAGACCGTTAGATGGTAATCACGGGGCGACGTCCCGTATTCTAGATGCTAAGTAAGATTAAATGTTAAGCCGACTGTTTAATCAAGGCTCGCGCGGGACGACGTGTAGATTACCTCTAACTTGCGCTTTAATTAAAGTTAGGTATAAACCAATCTTTATGCATGTTTGGTTATTAGTTTAATTACCATCAAATGGTCTCACGCGCCGCGTAGAATCGAGGCTTTTAAAGGGCAACGAGCCGCGTTGACGTAACCGAGTGTCATTCCGCGCCGCAAAGTGGATTGTTCGTTCATTTCATAGATTCGTATCTTGTCTGAAGCTGTGAAAGCTCGGTTAATATGCGGAATACCAGTCGTGCTCGGTGATCGTGATAGCTCGGTGAGACCGAAAATTCGTTCGATTTACGGCATTAATGATAACGCGGTTTGGCTCGATCAAAAGGGTATTAAGCGTGCCGTTCGATATTTAGTTAAAAAGGGCCAATAGGTACACTCGGCGGTATTAATTACCCAATAGTATCGAGTCGCGATGAATCGCGAAAAAATCAACAGATCTGCTGATCCGGTTAACCGAATATGCTTCCGTCGAATATATCGTGGCTTGAATCGCGTTACCGTTCGCCAGAAGGTACGCGTGCGGCCCTGTTGTGGAATTGCCCTCATAAATTATGCCCCGAAACCAATTCGATCATCGACCGAAAGTCATGCGCGTCCAGTTACGCGATTAACAGGCCGAAAATGAAATTACACTCGCGAGGCCACCAGTGCGGTGTGCGCGCCGGTGGCGGGGCTAGTCGCGGAATTCGATGCACGTGATCGCGTGTGCCGAAAATCTGCCGCCTCGCCCCGCTGTCCCGATTATCGGCGCTCGATGAGTCCGGCTGGAAAAATTGTTTGCATGCCGCGCGGAAACGTTAAGTTCACGCGCGCCTTGATTACAAGCTGGAGCGTATGTGCGCTGACCTCAATGGATTTCGGACCAACTTTGTAAGCATGCACGGAAAACGTGGCGCGTCCTCATAGGGATCAGGAACGGACACACACGTGATATAGATTCGTTCACGTGAACGTATCATGTTGTCAATGATCGATTTTGATATATTGCGAAATAACCCTTTGTACTCGCGAAATTTTTCCCAATTATTTGGTGAATTTCTCACTTTTATACCTTAAAGAAGAAAATTTATTCAGTAAGTTCTGTGTTGTTGTTTTATATAATATTATATTGTGATTATAATGTAAAATTATTAATAATTCTTTTCGATTTTTTAAATTAATATAAATACATAAACTAAATTTCTTTTAATTAAAGTGATGACGGTGAATCACCTGTCGAATGCAAAGGGTTAATATTGTGCGAGTCGTATATTCGTAGAGTAATAGATTTTTACTGTTTAAAATTTTTTAAACATAAGATTTGGAGAAAAAAATATTCAAGTTCCTATCTGAGAATTTTGCGATATCCAAAAGTCTTCGAAAAATCTTCATGAATTTTCATTAAGGTAAATAATCGATGAATGGATTTAGAAAAACTTTGGCTTGTTCCACTCGTTTAGAGGTATACCTCTGAATTTTTTTATTAAATTCCATTCACTAGAACTGAACCATCCACTAAATCCGAGTGAAGAGATACCCTTTCAATTTAGTAAAATTGAAAGATGTACAAAATCCATTGAAAAAATTCTCACATGTTCCACTGGCTAAATAATAAATTGCAGATAATTCACAGAATTTTTCATGGGATGAAACCTTCAAAATAATATTTTCAATTAAACATTCTTAAAATATCAATCTGCCTAGGTGGTCGTAAATCATAGAGGAATACACGAAACTTGTGTACTGAGTGCGACGCTATGAATCACAGGGTTCAACGAGATGGACGCGGTCCCTCGATTTCCTTCCGTTTCTAAACTGCGTCCGGCGGACGACAAAGAACTCCGGGCGGAGCGTTAAGTTCCTCTATCCGGCGATGAGTCTACGGATACCTTGGCAGAGGGTAAGCTACGGACCCATAAATCTGAGAGACCCGCGATAAAACGTGCAGCAGCCGTTGTAATTGCGCCGAGTAGCTCGTAAACCGTGCATTTACATGGGATTTCGTACACGCGAGTGTAAACAGCTCGCGTCGCGATGGAATGTCCCCGAATGTTCGTTGAAACAAACTTTTCTGCCAAACTCGTTGCGGCACGGGCAAACTCTCGGGCCCATTTGCCCGCGGTCGAAATTCGCTCGTAAACGACGTCCCTGGACCCGATGAGTCGCGAATAATTTTTTCACCCCCCCTCCCCCCGTCTGGGAGTGGCTCGACAATTTCTAAGCACGCTGTTCCGTCGGGGCAACAATTACGCATCGTCGAATCGTCGCGCTATTTACGGACGGCGACGACGTTTCACGGAATTACGGTGACAGTCTGGGAATCTGGAATCGCAGTCGGCCGTTCAGCCGGCTGTCAAAACAATGCCATTTCTCACGCCGTTATGCGCGGCCCATTTAAGGGGCCACGCCGCGCAGCGCAAACGGCGCTACTATGCTCGCCCGCCGCTCTACTTCGCTTCACCACGCCTCGCTTCATTTCACCCCGGCGGAGCCTTTATCTCGCGAACCGCCTCGCGATTCAATCAAATAATTCACGCTCGTCCGCCTCCTTCGCGTTACCGAAGTTTCTGTTATCGAGTTGTTGGTTGCGCTCCGTGCCAACGATTCCCCCGGTCCCTTCCCTCGGCGTTCGAAAGTGAAACATTCGTTTCAACGATACTTTAAACATTGATCATTTCAAATAGTCGATTGATTAATTCTTACGGCGTTCAAAAATATTCGGCATTTTATATAATCATTATTTTATACGGATAACAGGAGTTATCGATGAAATCGTATTTCTTACTTTATGTCACTTTTTACTTTGTTATCTCGAATTTTAATTAATCCATAAACTGAACGTGAGCGTTGGACATTTGACATAAACACATTTTTAAAATGTATTTTAGGGTGAAACTGGGCAAAGTAATAATTGAAAATTGATCGCAGTTATCGAATACTCGTGAAAAGACGATGGCCGGAGTTATCGTACGGTTATACTACTTAATATAGCGCGAGTACCATCGCAGGCCGTAGCTACTTCTTATTTTATGTTAGTTTTTACTTTGATGTCGTTATACAGGTATCGTAAACCGTGGGATGTTTATGGAAAATATCGAATACAGATGAAATGTTTTTTATCTGTTTTGCAAGCACGTATCAAGTTCTGCTTTCAGAAAACTAACGCCCCGGGCGTATTCAATACTGGAAAGTTCCCTGTTAAAACGTATTTACGGTCTTATTTATAATTCAATATGACGTCCCCCCTTAATGAAAACGTTGTACGAGCAAAAAACAAATCCATTTCCTTTTTATTAATAAACCGAGTTCGCTCGCGCGAAATGTCAGAGTTGAATCATTTCCCGTGCTTTGATTACAGCCGATTGTTCAAAGGTTAACAACCTTTTCGAACCAAAAATACTTCACGTGCTTCCTTTCAAAAATTTAATAACCCGAGTATCGACCAGTGCTGCTGGCACCATCCTCCTTGTTACGCGTATAGACATTTCAATTAGATGCAAATCTAGGCACGAATAGTTCGTGAATAAAGCAAACATTTTTTTTTGTTGGAGAACGTCCAGCAATTTAATTTGACATTACACGTATTATTAAAATATTCTCTTGAATATATTAATTCGGGAAAACATATTCTCATCATTTGATTAAATCACACGTAATGAAGGATTGAAACCATGATTTAAATAAAATCCCACGCGGAGAGTAATATCATCGTTAACAAGATACATAGATAAAATGAAACAGAGTGGTAGATTATTCGTTGGATTACGCGTAACAACCAGAAGTAAGTGCCCTGTCCATCGATTTCATTTCTCCATCAATTATCATCCCCCCGTTTAAGTGATGAAAATCAGGTAATCCAGTCGGAGTTAATACGCGACGCGAACGTTTAATCTAGCGCCGACGAAGTTCGCCCGGTTATATTTCCATGTAATCTGATAATAGGGCTAACGAAATTAAAACGCTGCCGTCGCCTTAACAGAGCGGAAGGGGTAGGGTTCATAAAGTTCAGGCGTAGCCAAGTGTTACGATTGTTTAAACTGCAAATATTGGCAAACAAAGTCACGGCGACGAAATGGAGGCGAGTAATCTTGGCGACGGTGAACTTTCAAATGAATAAATTTTCCGCGTTAAGCCTGCATTCGAACTTAATCCGTAATTTAAGTTCCCCGGTCACGGTGTGGCTCGGGCGTATCGATCCAGCGCCGATACAACATTTTTCCGGTTATTCCCCCCCGCCTGCTAGCCGGGATTCAAGGTTTCGCTACAAATTTCACCGGCTAGCCAATTTCTCGCGGTTGATTTGAATCGTTAATTGGAACCGCTTATCGTCGCGTCGTCGTCTGACGGCGTGCTCTCGCAAACGAGCCTCGTGGATGTACAACTTAATCGGCGAACCAGCCACGGTCCGCTTCCCTATCGCGGCTACCTTTACTATCATCCGCAGTTAATTACTAGCGGCGTAATTGTCACCTTCTCCGGGAAATAGCTTCGCCGATTAGTACGAGACACCCGTTGGAATCGCGTCAGGTTATAATTCTCGGTTATGTCCCAGC
>SHCU01000174.1:127401-137443 GCA_004307685.1 Ceratina australensis | reverse complement strand
TTCTCATCATTTGATTAAATCACACGTAATGAAGGATTGAAACCATGATTTAAATAAAATCCCACGCGGAGAGTAATATCATCGTTAACAAGATACATAGATAAAATGAAACAGAGTGGTAGATTATTCGTTGGATTACGCGTAACAACCAGAAGTAAGTGCCCTGTCCATCGATTTCATTTCTCCATCAATTATCATCCCCCCGTTTAAGTGATGAAAATCAGGTAATCCAGTCGGAGTTAATACGCGACGCGAACGTTTAATCTAGCGCCGACGAAGTTCGCCCGGTTATATTTCCATGTAATCTGATAATAGGGCTAACGAAATTAAAACGCTGCCGTCGCCTTAACAGAGCGGAAGGGGTAGGGTTCATAAAGTTCAGGCGTAGCCAAGTGTTACGATTGTTTAAACTGCAAATATTGGCAAACAAAGTCACGGCGACGAAATGGAGGCGAGTAATCTTGGCGACGGTGAACTTTCAAATGAATAAATTTTCCGCGTTAAGCCTGCATTCGAACTTAATCCGTAATTTAAGTTCCCCGGTCACGGTGTGGCTCGGGCGTATCGATCCAGCGCCGATACAACATTTTTCCGGTTATTCCCCCCCGCCCGCTAGCCGGGATTCAAGGTTTCGCTACAAATTTCACCGGCTAGCCAATTTCTCGCGGTTGATTTGAATCGTTAATTGGAACCGCTTATCGTCGCGTCGTCGTCTGACGGCGTGCTCTCGCAAACGAGCCTCGTGGATGTACAACTTAATCGGCGAACCAGCCACGGTCCGCTTCCCTATCGCGGCTACCTTTACTATCATCCGCAGTTAATTACTAGCGGCGTAATTGTCACCTTCTCCGGGAAATAGCTTCGCCGATTAGTACGAGACACCCGTTGGAATCGCGTCAGGTTATAATTCTCGGTTATGTCCCAGCCCTCATCTTCCCCGGCCAGTTAATGGAAGCGAAATTATTATTACTCGATGAGTCTCGTTCGCACGTTTTTTTTACTTCTTCTTCTTTTTTCGCAATGGAAAAATAGCCAATTTCCTTGAGTGAAGGTACGTGCAGCGTTACCAACGTTATCTTTAAAGTCCGTCGAATGACCTACATATCGGAACAAATATTAACCGTAATAATTCCGGGTTGAGGAGATCAAAACAACATTTAATAGAGACTCGTAGATGTAATCTACACGGTTTATTCTTTTATCAGAAAACACATTTTTTTGTATGAATTTTGAACTGAATTTTGTATGATTTAGTTTGGTGAATCCGGGAGACAATTTTCTTTTCAATAAATATATTAATGAAATAAAATAAATATAAAAATAATTTAATTCGTCAACTCAGTTCTATTACATTATCAGTTTTCGCGATAAGCTCGGTTATGCAAGAATGACAGGGTATGAAAGTCGGTTCACCGCGTCATTATTATGAACAGAGATTCCAGGGGAATTAATTGCCACTCTAGTAGCTGAACGCTGCGTAGACGGTAAACAGGCGTGCAGGCGTCCGCCTCCTTTGAATTAACGCGAGGAAACTTGCCGTCGACTTGGCTTCCTGATGGCCGAACGGTATCGTCGCGCGAGCCAGCCACCCGGATATCTGTTTACACGCAGAGAGACATCCGCGCGTCATGAGGTCTCGTTAGAACGCAGGCATCCGGGAGCGAGTCAAAAGGTTATTAGATTTTGATGGTCTCCCGCATCGCAGACTCGTTACCCGGAGAGCTTAAAGGGGTTTAGGCAAGCCGTCGCGCCGGAACAAAGTTTCGTGCCACGAAGTTCCATAGACGCGAGCTATAGCCTAAATATATATATATACACGCGCGTATCGCGTTTACCGTGTACATCACCGGGTGCCTCTCGAACCTCGCGGGATAATTGGAGTTTCGAAACGGGCCGATCGCTCCCGAAAGGATGATTTATAGCGGCTGAGACGACGCGATGCCGCCGCTCGGCAATAACCGATTCGTCATTAGTGGGATCTTCTCAGACGCGGTTTATCATTGATTAAGACCTGGAACTCCCGCGTTAAGCCCATCCACGTGTTATTTATTGGTGCGTACATTATCCGGATTCCTCGATTATCTACTCCCACCTTCCACCTCCTCGGCCACCTCCCGAAATTCCTGATTTACTACCAATATATCGTCCATTACGCGCAACGTCGTCGTTCTGCCGTATTAGCACCGAGGAGAGATTAGTAAAGAGTGCCAGCCTTATGGGACCTAGCGACGGAAGAAAACATGGTAGGAATCTGTGCACAAGCGTTAACAGATCATACAAAGAGATACTAGAGCGTACTATAGTAGAGATATGTATGAATGTATCGTAAAACTAGTTAAATTCTGATTAACCCTTTGACTGACTAACACTCTCGGACGAATTCATCTATATAGACGACGCATTTTTTATACAATTCTTAAAAATAATAATGGCAAAAATTGAAAATATCAATTTTTTATTTATGTTAAGTAACGCTTTTAGAATATATTGATTTAATATTTTATTTAAATATGGATTTGTGAGGGCGTACATATACGTCGTTCGTATATATTGATGGACTTGTGAAGGCACACATATACGCTTTTAGCATTCAAAGGGTTAATAAACGAATAAAAATATGTGCCAAATTAGTCATGTTGTGAGATTTGAGAAACCTGTTTTAGGACCCCGCAGGCCCCTTAGGCTTGCCGCGCTGTAACACAGGGGCTGGCACTCTTTACTAATCTCTCCTCGGTGATATTAGTTAATCCGACCGATTGCCGGGCCGAGCGTTGATAAATTTATCGGTGTAAAAAAATTAGGTGGCGGGCCGGGGCCCCTCGTGGCCACGTTGCACTCGGGGAACGGTAAATTCGTCGGTGTCAAGAAAGGGTTAATGGAAAAAGGGTATCTGTAACGTGTCCAGCATCCCTCCTTCGCCGCTTCTTTTTATTTCCCTACCACGTTCCGGACCATCTAGCCGGGGCTATAAAACGTACGCCCGGCTCGCCTCCTCGCTCTGCGATTTTTCTCATTCCATCCTCTATCAGTCTCTATCCTTCTCTTTTAACGTGCATCCAGCACGAACGTGCCGTTTTATGGCCAGGTTAGCTGGCCCGCTCCTTTTTCCGACCGTGTCCCGCGCCCACTCGTACTTTTCTTCACCCTTCGGCGCCTCGCGTGGACGCTGTATAGTCCGATGTGTAAATACCGGGGTGCATTCGACGTTTAGTGGACGCAGGGAGAGGAGATTCTAGTTAACCCGAAACCGCGGTGTCTCTATCGTTTCCGCCCGGTGGATATAACAAAGCGAAGTTTTCAACGTGCGAGCAGTTATAAACATTTTTTTGCCGGACCGTTCCGCTGTACCATCGAGATTGAGCGCGCGGTTTCACGTCAGAAATGGAGCTTAAAGGCCACGGTTGTTTTCATCGTTTTTCCTTTTTTTTTTGCTCGAGAAAAATAACGGCCGATGGTACCGCTCGTTATAACGATGAATAAAAGAAAAAAAAAAACGTGGAAAAACGTTCTTCTACCGGGGTACGTGTGGTTATATTTTTTCGTGATACGAGAATTTCAGAGGAAACGTGGGATTATCCTTTTAAAGCTCTCTGTCTCTTCCCGTACCCGTTGTTATTTCCTATCGAATTATTTAACTATGGAAATGAAACATTCAAAAGCAGAGCGTGATGGTAAGATATATAAACCAATCTCTTTTATAAATACAAGCCGGAATCCTCCTGGCTCTATTTTTCGACCATGCTTTCTGATCACGTACTACGATTCACGATTGTTTCATTATCGTCAGAGCGACGGTACTTGTTAGGATTTTCTGCGTGTCTGCGAATATTTAGGCCGGAATTTATAGTCCTCAGCCACTGCCTGTTGCCCGTTTAAGGTGTTTCGTGATGCAGACATTTTTTATAGATTAATATATATGTTTTATTATATTTCTTATACTTTATTGTAATTTATTTTTAATTTAAAAAGAAAAAGCTTTTATCTGAATAGGTTCGACAATTTTTTTCAAGTGCACGTAGTCACTCGAAGAGTCCGACGAAATTTTGTAATGTACACTATATCAACTAGTATACATATAATCTTTTTAAACAGATTCTACTTAGTAGATTTGTAGATATATACATATAGAAGAATAATAAATACTGCAAGTTGATACAAGTTGACAAAATCTCAACTTCATAAATTTTTATCAGATATAAATAGTCACTTTAAAAGTCCCAAACAAATCTGTATTATACACTGTACCATCTTAATTATACGTGAATTGTGTTAGTAGATTCTAGTCATTAGAATCCGAGATCGAATAGAATATGCAAGATTATGATAATAGGCTTATCACGTAACAAGTACTTAGGAGCAAAGTCAAGTATAAATTCGAGTCTTGAAGTATTGTGTTGCGATTGACTCACCTTGATGAAGCCCGTCCGCGGTCGTATCAGCGCTCCGAGTGGGTTCATTGTCGCCGACTCTCGCAATCCCCGTTGACTCGTCGTCGTCGCATTAAACCTATCTCGCTACGTACACCTCGCGCGCTTGCATGCCAACTTGGCTTGCCGGTCAATGGCAGAGCGCGGCCGGCCCCCCCTTTCCAGCTGCCGTTTCATTTTGTTCGCCTCCTCTTAAGGGTAGAAAAGATGCGCATTACGAATGTAGAACTCGAAATTGCGAGGGAGAAGCAAGGGCCGCAAGCCGGACGGTGCAATTAATTTCGCGGATAATTAGAAATTCCACGAAGGCAGGAATTGTACGGGAACAATGGTTGGTGAATTTCGACGGTGTAATCTTTTTTTCCCCTTCGCAGCACCCCGTAATCCCGCCGGGTTTAATGCGAAGAACGCGACCGTGTTTGGATTAAAGTTCGATCGCGGTTTTAATACCACCGGCAGCGGGGGGAGCCGGATTGTGTATCAACGCGTGAAATTTGAGGCTCAAAGAGCGCGGGCACGTAAACACGCGCGCATGTAAGTAAGTAAGCGCTCGCCCGTACCACGCACTTGAGAAAATCTCGGAATTGGCCGAAAGTTTTAAGCGTAAACCGAATCGAACGTGTAGTAAAAGCGCTTCTTCGTTCCCTTTGTTTTTTCCACTCCCCACTCTCCGAGCCTCGGCGCACGGTACGCGTTAATTTTGCCGGTTCGTTGGTACGTACTTACCGTCTTTTTGTTCGCCGACCAATTTTCCCCTCCTCGCCTTTTTTTCCCCCGGCTGGCACGAAATCACAGTTTTCCGCGATTTTCCACGCTCCGTCCGATGAAAACAGCGGTGAATTTTCGGCCGCGGTGAAACTTAGAAAAAGATGTCCTGTCCGCGGCCAATTAGCCTTAATTTGGAACGTGGCCAGTTCGCGGTTATTAAGAACTGGCGAACCGTATCGCCGCGTTTAAAGTTTCAATTCCCATGGCCGCCCCCGGCTTACAAGTCTCGTATTTTTCCACACGCGCTGACCCTCGTTTGTGTACACGTAGAATTCATCGTTACAAATTTTAGTATTTCCCTGCGATATTGCGTTTCATATTTTTCTTTCCTTTTTTTTTTGTTTTACTGAATATAACAATCCCGCGAACCCGGCTTTCACCTGGTTAATATTCACTCGATTTTCTTCGTTGTGCTTTTAATGACGCGGCTGTGCTTTATGATTTACTGCATTCACTTTGCCCGGCAAATGACGGGTCTCTCGTAGACAATACGTTTAAACGTTAGTCGCCGAGGCGAACGCAATTACGATGGTGAATCGCGTTGGAGAGTGGCTTGATCGCGACGGGCGCATAACCAGGGTGATTATAAACGTAACGCCGCTGCTATCCCCGATGAAATGCTTGAGCCTTTAATTGGCCACGCTGCAAGTCAGTCACGTAACTACCGCCGCTCGGGCTAATGAAAGTCCCAAGTTTTTCTAGTCGTTACGCCGTTATAAAAGTTTCCATTAACGAGCCGATCGATGGGAATCCACCGCAGGCTGCCCGTGCCTCTCCGAATGTTAACCGAAATAGAAAAACATTTCACAAAAACTTTCATTCGCCGTGTAATAATTCTATTAGGCATTAGGAAAAATAAAAAAAAAACCATATTAGATTTTACAATACCTTCAACAAAATAAATTAATAATCGATAATAAAAATACTTGATGTAACCTTACTAATGATTCATCTAATAATTGTACTTTATACGAAAGTAAACAATATAAAATATCTTCCCTTAATTATTCACATTCGGTGTTGCGGAATGTTCAGCAGGTAGAATTAGATAATTGCTGGCCGATGATTCTCGGTGAAAGGAGTTGGAAATTCGTCCCGGTGTTTGCTCTGGCTCTGATTACAAAGCCATTGACAGAATTCCCGCGGAGCGTATCGACGCGACCCGTAATGCAACGCGAATGAAAGGGTGTCACGAGGTCCTTTGACGCTCGTTAGTTACTTATCACCGACAAAGGGGTGCGCGATCGCGATAAAGGATCGGGACTCGAAATAAGTCCGAATAAAGGCGAGCACGAAAAATGCTCGAGTCTGTCTTCCGGTATCCGCTCGTTTCCGCGGGGACGGCCTCAAAGATACAGGCCCGCGACACAAAGGGACAAGAGGCTGGAAAGATCGAAGGAACAGGCACGCGTGCGACGAGGAAAAAAAAAAAGAGTAATTCTTCAGACGCACATCTCTCGGTACCCATTCTTTCAACGTTTTTTTTTATTTATTAAACATCGTAATATTATAGTATGTACAATAATATACCTATCTAGTCTAACGATATCACTGCGATTACAGATTCTCCTCCCGCTCACGTTTCGTCATTTTTTTAATTTCATTTTTTTCTTTTTTTTTTCTTACGCTCGGCATCGTCGTCGGTTAAGAGCTACATGCTTAAATATCATCCTTAGTTTATTCGCTTGCACGAGCGTCGAGTTGCGACACATACAGTTTTTCTTTAGCTAGCCTGTTGTATCGCCGACGAGAGACGTCGCCCATCGCGAACGAGTCGGTATCGAGTCGAAAGGGAGCCGATAAACTGCTGTAGCTTTTGTTCGGGACGGGTGTCCCCGTTTTTTTACCCAGCTCGATTTTTTTTCACACCGGCGGCGATATCACTTTTCCTTTCGGGGGACAGAAAATACCGCGGACACCGGAACAAAGTGGCGAGAGCGGAGCGATTTCGGCTCGGCCATGGGAGCAAAATCGAAGCCCACGGGCCAGAGGACGGCGACCCTTGAATCGAATTCTATTCGCAGCCGGAATTCAATTCGTGATGAGCCAGTCCACCCGAAACGGACCAAGTTTGTTTCGATGCGTCGCGCTCGCCTCTACCTTCCTCTCTCTCTTTTTTTTTCCACCCGCCAGTTTACCTCGTTTCGCGTTTCATAAACTCCGCGATATTTCGATCTCGTAGAACTTCGTCGAAAGATTGCTCTGCGTCAGGACCGGACGATAGAGAATGTTCAATGGTTTTTTTTTTATTTCCAATTCGATTTATCTGTTACTGTCAATTAGTCCGGGGAATAAAATGAAACACCACACGTTTCCCCGAATTCTGAAACGGATCCTCGCGATCACTTTTATACCGGATTCTACATTCAGAAATGAACCGAGCGTACGGGGCGAACGCGCATCGAGAGTAGAAATTGGATCAACGATCCCGGTTAATGGACCGCGTCCAATCCGTTAGACGTAGTTTCCCCCGTTCCCGAAAGAAAAATTCGAAAAGTTTCAAACCTTTCCACCCTACCCGTACGACCATCGTAATTATTCTCCGTGGCTCGAGCGACCGTGTCCCCGCGTCCAGTTCTCGGCGGGCGCACGTGTGTATCGAACTTCCTGTTTCACCTACGAAAAACTTCGGGAACGATCACCGGCTCCGCTGATCTCCTCGGCCCCCTTTCAACTCCCACCTAGCCGACTGTTCGCGCGCACGTAATCCGAAGTTGGCGGAAAGAACCGCCACCGTGGTTAGGAACACAAAAGTGAGATTCGATTTTGTTGCGCGAGAACGATCCCGCGCGATACTTTCGTACGGGGTATCTGCGAGGATATCACATCGAAACACACACAAATAGAAAGTGAAAACTGTCGCCGCGTCGTACAATGTCGGAGTGGTTCCGCGCGGCGGCGGAGCGAGAGAGACGGCGGCAACAACGACCGGCTGGCTCCACCATTACGCGGCTCTTTTACAGGAAGCTGCTTTTTTTTTAAAGGAAGGAAAAATGTACAAAGTAGTAAAAAGATCCGTCGACTTGGAACCTCTTAAACGCCGCGCGGAAGCGACGGTTTGGCTCGAGTCTCGAGATCATCGATCAGCTTTACGATTCAATTTATTGCTTATGATAATTCTCGTTCTCATGAATAAAATTCCGATAACCGTGTCAAACGATGATCCAGCCGGCGCAGACGACTGTGCCGAGGTGAAGGTGACGGCGTCCCGCTCCGCCGCCGCCGCCGCCGAGCTCGGAACCACTCCGCCCGCGAAACTTGATTTCCACGCGATAAACGCGATTACTAGATCCACCGCGCACGCCGGTGTGTTCAAGTGAGAGTGAGAGAGTCGTCCACGCATTTACGCTCGCGTCGCCGGCGTTGTAACTATCATCATCCAGCCACAATTTATAATACAGACGCTATGTACAGGCCCTCCCGTGTTTGCGAGTCGACGCTAATACCCGTTCAGCGTACTGCAAACAGATTTGCTCGCGCCGTCCGTCACGGCTGCGTTAACCCGGCGCACCTCGCTTTCCCCATACTTTTTCCCTAATTCATTTTACACAAAACCGGGCCCAGCGAGACTTACGCGACGCGTGTCTCGATTTAAGCTCGACGAGACTGTAATTCCCGGAAACCGTCGTCGTCATCGTCGACGATAATAATTTCCCCGCAATTGTTTTCAATCACGCGACGCTCCGCGCGTTTCTGACTGTTAATCGGCCGGAAGGGATTTCCGGGCGACAATGACGTACGTCCCTGGGAATAACGCGGTCGCACCGAAATATTAACATTCGTCGCGCGCTACCGTACATACCTACCTGCCCTCCCCCGCCATCCACGGAACGGCGATATCTCACGGATTTAACGCCGGTGTTCGATCGGAGCCGCGAGGTAATTCGAGCGGCGTCCTGATCCCGGCGCGTAAATACTTTCTTCGCGTTCGAGCCGCGCCCTGCCGGGAAATGGAGGGTGCCCCGCAATTGAGTCACGTTTTATTCCCCGGCGAATGGTGTCTCGCGCATCCAGCATCTCGAGACCGGCCGTAAACCATCGGCGGGCTTGTTTTACGCCGCTCGTAAATCGGGAACGGATCATCGAATCACCGCGAATGAAATCAGTCTTCCCTTACCGTCCGCGGCATTAGCGTCGACCGTCCCTTGTTTCGGACGATATAAAAAATTCTCTAGCCACCCGCAACGGAGGTGCGACGAGCGGGCAGGTCCGTCGTCGCTGGGTTATAATTACAGACCGGGATCGGTGCGAGTAGAGCTCATTAACAGGTACAAACATACGAGCGTGGAAGTAAAAAAAGTGTGTCAGAGTGAAATCGATTCGCGTTCGGCGAATGGTGGATCGACGAGACACCTCGAACGCGCCTCGATCGTCTCAACGTAACCCGACAGACCTGTAAGCAGCATCGTGGCGACGCTCGTATTTCGTTTACACCGAGGATATGTACAAAATGATGAGAGACACCAAAAGACAGCTCGAGGATAAAATAGGTCCCGCCGTTCCGGTCTGCATCGCCTCCGGTCGTTCGCCTGCAACAAAAACCGACGAGTTCTTATCGGCCGGCAAGGCACACGCACACCCCGGTTCCCCTCCTTCGCGCCTTCTTGTTATTGCTATCTCGCGTGGGACACGTAGACCCGCGCAGAATGCTTTGTCCGGATACACCTGCCTCGGCTCCACGGCGCGACGCATCTCTGATAAATTAATATCGGAAATTCTGGGATTCCTCCGAGTCAGCCTGCGGATGATCAAGGATCGACCGGGCTTTGGGATTCACCCTTTGGTTACAAGAATCTCCGATAATACTTCTATACCGATTTTCATCGTCGGATATTGCGCGGCGGTAG
>SHCU01000174.1:76676-92099 GCA_004307685.1 Ceratina australensis | reverse complement strand
CACCGCACCATCATAGCTCCGCTCTAAGAACCTGACACACCAAGAGGAAAAAAAAATGTGCTCATTACCCGGGATATGATGATACATATGTGAGTGAAACGGTTTGTCAAAATAAACGCAATTAACACGCGGGACCGAGTTGATCGTATGGCACGTACGTGTACACCGATAGAGGAGATCAACCTTCAAGCCTTTGACTTGCCGCGAAATTGGAACTCCCGTGTTAGGTGTCTCTAATAGGAAGATAGTCGGCTAAGTTTACTCGAACGCTGGTCTAATCGCTAATTGTTCTCTCGATGCGCGGGACGTAATCAGTCGGTCGTTGATGCACGATCCGGTTGAGAACGCAATTTACACGTGGACGGCTAAGTATCTCGAGCGAGCGGCTATCACGTTCTGAGTAAAGCTACTCCAATGATTGCTATTTTCAAACCTCGCCCGTTTCTTTTTTTCTCATTGCGTTTTATTCGAGCTGCGCAGCGGGAGCGAAATTAAATTTCGCAGCGTAATTCCCTTATTATTTCCAGGAGGCAGATACAAGAGACGGCGGGGATATAAAAGAATCCGTGTGACGCGTTTGAAAGAATTTCCTCCGCCGTTTTCAATGATACGTGCATGTACGCGGCTATATAGATGGAGGGTACACCTTTCTTTCATGCGACCGGTACGGTATTCCGAGAGATCTCCCTTTCGCCTTCTCATGGAATATTGCAATTCCATCGTGTTGTACAGTGCCATTTTATCCTTTTACTCGGCGCCGGTTCTGTCCGTCGCGACACCCTTTTCAATCCCGTTTTTTCTACCGAGCTTTTCCAGCTGTCGGCTTTATGCTCTCTAATTTTCTATTCTTTCGTCAGTTAATTACGAACTGCACAGCCGTTTAATATTACCCGAACCGTAGGGACCGCTGCAGCCACGGCCACTAGGCGTGCGCGATGAAATTTTATATGAATCGTGATTTATTATCCCTGTTTGCGCTGCGGCAATGAATCGATTGGCAAACACGGGAAGAGTTGATGCATCAAGAAGAGATTACAAGAAATATTGACACGACGACAAGGTGCTTAACTCCGAGCGTGCGTTAACAGGATCGTTGACCCGTTGTGCAATTTATTCCATTAAGGTTCTTACGTAAAAACAACGTCAAATTATTAAAATCTGAACGGTTTTCAACAAATTAGATTAACAGAATGTTGTATAGTATTTTAAACATTTTTAGAAGTTATTAAAAAAATTATTTCTCGCGTCGTACGACAATGTTGATTTTGTGTATGACAAAAATGTATATGAGATAATGATAGGTTTTCTGTTTGAGATCGACGGGAATCAACCGCGAAGGTTTCATCTTGCTCGCGTGACGATTTTCCCAACGAATATCGGGTAATCCTGGAATAGGCAGACAAGACCCGCGCATCACGGGGGCTGCATTATTAACGCGCGAACACATAAGCTGCGGTCTTCCTATAACCATCGTACAATTACCGCATCGTATGTAGAGTCCCCACCCTTCGGGCACGCATGTGTGCCGCGCCTACCAAGCGCGTTCATTGAAATTTTGGCCGCACAATTCCCCCTTTGTAGGCACAAAGCTAACGGCAGGAATTCGTTGCGTTTCAAAGGTTCTTGCTCACGCAAATTTCAAGGCTGTTTTGTTCCACGGGACCGCAGCAGGGAGCCGGCGTGTCGGCACGGGTGGGGAAAAAGGTGAAAAAACGAGGAAAAACCCGGCTCGCTGTTTTGCACCGTCTAATTGCGACACGTACGGAGGCGTCAAAGGGTTTTATACTACCGACGTTGTCTACCAGCCTGGATTGCCCTTTTTCACGCGTGTTTTTCCTTAATTGATGCTCGCGAGGATCGGCACGCGCCGAGTCGAGTCGATGAGCTAAGTGCTTATCGGAGGCAACAATTTCTTCTGCCCTTCAGGTTTTTACACAAATATAACCGGGAACTGTATTACGAATGTGTAATCCTTTCTTGAAGATTTTATGCGCCGTAGCATATCTATTGAATCCTTTAAAATTTGGCAAAAATTGAAAGTTTTCCGATCGGATTGAAAGTATTCTCACATGTTCTCCTCATATAGTAGTACATTTACCAAGATTTTCAGATTTTTCTATACATTAGATTTCGAGACGTAAGTAATACGAAAAAATTGGGCAAAAATTAAAATGATTATATAATAATATAATGAATTAAAATGAAAATATGCATAGACATTCTTCTTATACATATAGTAGTACATTTACCCAGGTTTTTAGATTTTTCTGTGCATTAGATCCCGAGATACAACAACTTGGAAAAATCTTGGAAATTTACAGGGAATAGGAAATTTGTAAGAAAATTTACACCCTTCAAAATTTGGCAAAAATTGAAAGTTGGCCAATCGGGTTGAAAATATTCTCGCATCTTCTCCTCATATAACGGTACAATTACCCAGGTTTTCAGATTTTTCTGCACATTAGATTCTGAGGAAAAAAATATTTAACATTCTACAAACGATGTATCTATCCATTGCCAATAGAACGTGCGAATTAAAGCTGACCCAGTGGGACCGTGGGTGTAGTTACGTAGCTACCGTTGGTCACGTAAATCTGGAGTGTATGGGGGTAAGCCTGGATCTGGATTAAATCGTGACTCGTCTTTTGTCACCGTAATCGGTGTCAGCGAAACTGGCCGGGATGTAGGCGGGGACGAGGCACGAGGGAGGGCGGTAGAGAGGGGGGGAGGGGAGGCAAGTATTAAGCTGCCACGGAAATGTAAACCCGTTCCACAAACTGGAAATGCGACGGCCCCCGAGGTCCGTGCTAAATACCGCCACTCGTCGCCGGTTCATCACCGGGGAATCGTCTGGGATCGGTCGGGGGTACACGCGAACGCGCTGGATTACGTCTGATGCGAATCGGTCGACCTGGAATTTATTGCGTTTCAGTTAGGGACCGAATAATGCCGGGTTTAACCACTTGAAGCGCTTAAAACGCTTCGAGTGCTTCGCTCGTTGGGGGGAGGGGGGGAGGGGTGGCTCGCGCCCGGGAAGAACGGCGAGTCCCCGGCGGGAAGACAGACCAAATGAGCTGCGCTGGCCTTGTTCAATTCGCGAATCCTCGGCACGTACCCAAGGCAACGAGCAAAACTATTTTTGTTAAACTTGAAAAAAAAAGTTGATACAGGACTCCGATAAATTGCAAACTCGCCGACTTTTTTGCCGGACAGTAACGGGCAGCAAAAAGGAGCGAGGGGAATATAAAAATGGGAACGATGGCACGCACTGGAAATAAGCGACGCGTACGTTGAAAGCGGGCACGGGCGGGAACGCTGCGATCGTTTGAAAACGTTAGCAGCGGAAAAATATCGTTTAGCCGGTTCTGTCGAAAACAGTTTTCGGCCAGTGACTGGCGTTGGCCGCGCGCCAGGCGCAGCGCGCGCGGCCGAAAACGTCGAAACTGGATCCCGGATCGCGGAAGGAGCGCGCGAACGGAAGCGGGATAAGATAAAACGGCAAGGAGCGGGGCGGGGACTGTGAGAAAATAGAAAGTTGCCATGGAAGCGCGTAAACATATAAATCTCGTTGACCGGGAGTGGTTGCGGGGGCCAGGTTAGCTGCAGTTGGAAGTTAACGCTCGTTCCGTTTCCCTTTACTCTTCCTTTATCCTTCCTTGCCCGTTCTTTAACCGCGTTTCACCCGGCAACCCCATTCTACCCTACCTCCCTCCCCTCCGGCCTGTGTACGTTTCTGAGAACGTTTAGACCCATCGATCCGGCGAAGATGAAACGGATACGCGTCAGTCGGCCTGCGCTCTTTTTAACCGGCGATTCGATACGCGTTTCATCGCTCCGGGTTAGGTTCATCGGTTCCCTCTCGGTCCCACGCAATCATCTATGCAGATATTTGCCGACACGGTTAGAGTACAAAGCACGGGAAGTCGGCAGTCGAGGCGTCAAAGCAGCGGACCTTCTCCGTTGGCTAGATTTTATCTACGCCCGGTATTTGGTCAAGTACGAGAAAAAGTGTAATGGACGAATTGAGGTTAGGTAGAGTCAAATCGAAATATAAGAAATCGGTTGTTAATTAGCTGATTGAAAAATTATACAGAATCGATAATTTTATATAGAATACATATTATATATGTATACATGTACTATGGACAAACGTGCCACTCGTTTCAAGGCCGGAAGGTATGAAATAAACGATCACTACTACCAGTGCAAAAAAAAGGTAAAGAACGCTGACCTAGATCGGGATTTCCCTCGAGGGTGGGAGAGGGTGCCGGCACGCACCCCTCCGACAACGTTGCAGGAGTGAATAAATTTCGCGACATTTGAATTACACTGGGTGAAAAAAAAAAGAAAAACGGGAGTCCCTCCCTATTGGGATTAACTCTTTCGATACGTGCGCTGAAGGGCCGTAAGAGGAAATTACTACTTTTTATTTATGCAAATCGGCCGGATGAAAAATGGGGTCGAATAAAAATGACTCGGTTCGCGGGACCGTTCATCCAATATTTTGATTTTTAACGACGTAATTCCCGGTGTCCGTGTTTTTACTGTATTAAAACTGTCACGGCGAGCTTTTCCCCGTAACGTTAACCCGGCTCATCCAGATTGATCCGGAACGAGCCCGTCGCGTTCGATCGTAATAAAACGTGCCGCCCGTTTATAGGGGAACTCGTTTAAAAATAACCATAGAAGAAGCCCAAGTGACAAGCTTGCGGTGTTTAACCCCCCCGGGCGTAGGATGGCTCGGGCTGTTAATTCAATATTGGCCGGGTGTTTATCGCACGGGCGGTGACCGGGCGAAAATATTAAAAGACGTCGCAGGATGATCCGAGGTAGGTGCGAGATTTACCACGACGCCGGTAGAGAGGAAATTCCTTGTGTGTCATCCGTCGATTATTATCGGTTGATTTTCGAGCGGTGAAATAAAACCGTGGATCGTAATACAGGGGATGCCATCGCGGCTGTAAAAGACGAAGAAAGATAGCGGTCGAGCCGACATAAATGCGTTGGTTGCTTGCTCGCGATTGCCACGGGCGGACATTATCTGCGCGGTGCCCGCTTAAAGGCTCCTATATAAAACACGTATTCATATTTCTTCCCGCGGGAACCCGAAGCCGTCACGCGATACGCGAGAGTCTATATAAATTCCCGTAAACGGTTTTACAACCGGAAGTTAAAGGTCCGCGTCGAGCCTTCGTGTAACCGTTTCCCCGAGCAAACGTCCCGGTCAGCCGGCAATTTAAAGCATCATTGTAGTACCCGACGCGAGCAATTGACATTTCGAATTTTTTTTTGCATAATCTTTACGTGCTTTCATTTCGTGCTGTCGTTCAGGTTTTACCCGGAACCGATTTACGAGCTTAATTTGTCATCGATCGAAACAGCCAGTTGTAAATTCGGGAATCTGGACTAATTACACCCGCGGGGGACTCGGGATCCTGGCGTGCTGATTGCGAGATTGTCGGGAAAGTAAATTAATTCCTATAGGCAGCACGTAATAACCCTATCCGTCGTTATCAACTTACGCCGCGGATTAATTCAGGGCAATTAGCGTGGATTGCCGGCATGCTTACGATTTCCTTACGATTCTTTCAGGCGATTCCGCCGCGGGTTAAAGTCGCCTCTCGTGACACTTTGGAATCGTTCCGCGAGAAATTCCACCTAGCGACGTCTTACTCCGTGTCGATCGGCCCTCGTAAAATCTTTATCACAGTTTAATCCCTTTATAGACTTTTTCAGGCTCGGGCTGGCATCGGTATACGATCGCAATGAATGTCTCGCGCGGTTTTGACGATAGGATAAAAATTCTGTTCGAGGGACGCCATTAGCCTTTGATCGCGTATGTCCCACATTCGAGTAACTGCGGACATATTTCGACGGCGAATGCTGTTAAATTTTCATTGTGGCCATCCGCGTTTCCGTAATGTCACGTCGCCGGGAATTACCATCTAAAGTGGAAACTGACGCCGCGACGCTGCAGCTTTGCATTCTTTAACTATTTTCTCATTAACGGTGCCGGCAACATGCGCCTGGGAAATGATTGATAGAAATACAATATGGATTGATGGAACCCGCGTCTACCATCAGTCAAATTTAAAGCCTGATATAAGAGATACTTTCAGAGGGGAACGAAAAATTTCTCTTTCAAGATTTAATTTTTTATTTTAATTAAAAACAATAATATTGAATTATTTCTCGTTTATTCGGATAATAGGATCGAGGTTTTCGAGAGCCGGCGGGCAGATAGATAATCGACGCTTCAACTGTACTCCTCGGAGGTAAGAGTGACACAGAATGGAATATATCGCGGACGGTGGAAAACGAGGAATTAAACCAGTTTGCCGTGTTGTATATATTCGTTAGTTACGCTCCAGCTTTTTCGCTCGGTAACATTACGTTGATGGCTTTGAATGCAACCGGTGCATTGTCCGATATTCAGGTTGACGAATTCGCGTTTCCCAACGGCGTTGTTCGCGTTCGTGACGCGTTTATACTAACCGCGTCTTGATACGATTCCCGGCGACAGCTAAATGCCCCTAGTGTGTCTTGATCGAAGTGAATTCACGCGAGGCGTAAGACCTGTGCCGGGAAACGATCATGCAACCGCGAATCGAAACATTTTCCCCCGGATAAAACGGGCACGGAACGTGTACTTATATAATATATTCAAACGGGTGTTGCGAGTGGCCCGTGGCTGTTTTTGGAAAGTTACTAGCCGGGGCTTCGCGAACAGAGCCTGAATGGTCTATGCGGCAGAAGTACATTACGAAGAAATGGCTCGCAGCTGCCCGTTGAACCGAGCCGGAGCCGCGAACGCAAACGATAATTTACTGAGCGTTTCCTTTTAAACCCGGTCTGCTTCTTGCTCGGTTTGTTAACGCGGTAAACATATTTTAACGAGCATCGGTGAAAATAACAAATTAGGAAACGTTCAGCTCGTTTCTCTTATCAGCCGTTAAAGCGGTACAGGAATTTCAACGAGCTCTATAAAAACGATTTATCTGGCTTTGATTAATCGCGGAATTTCACGCGTAACTATTGTTAAACGAGCGTTCGCGAAGTGCGCGATAATCGGTGTAATCCTATTAAAAATCAGCGACTGCGTGGCTGAACACCGTTCTATTTAATTAGAAAGTTTGTACGGGCTTGAAAGAGAAGCTTTGTTAGATCCGAGATGAAGCTGAACGTACGTACAAAGAGACGTATGTAACGTTTCGCCGTATCACGGTAATAGTAGTAAAGTAGAATAAGCACACGCTTGGTCAGACACGCGAACCGTCTCATGCAGCTGCGCTAGGCGCGAGCCTACGTCCGAACCCCTCGGTGAATGGGTTAGCCTTAGTCTCCTGACTCTCTAATACCTCATATCACTTAACATATCATTCCTCGTAAATTTTCCGTTTATACGGATTAAATAAATTTCGAAAATTAAGTTGTAAATGAACGTTTTTGCTTAATGGGATTTTTTGTTGGAACGAGGGATTTCGGTGGTTTACAGTTGTCCCAACGATTGAATACGGGTTTTTAAAAGCGCGCAGCGTAAAGAGAAAGTTAAACATTGTCGCTGGAGGTTTCCAGAGTAAAGGCAACAGCCATCGGGGTCTGTCTTTATTTTCTGTACATCTTCGTTCGGGGCGACGCGCTCGTTCGCCGTGAAACCCCATTGTATTTGCAGCTGTACCAGAAACACGTACAATGGTATCGAGGCACCGGCGTATCTACTCCAGCCAGAGTGGGTTAGGTTGCCCAGGCGATGTTGAAACTACCGCAGTTCCAACGCGACTCCCCAGCCTTACATCCACAGCGAATCCTGCGGGTAACGGTGCGCGAGGGAAAGATGATCGTTCATCAATCGTAGATCAACATCTATGACCAACGACCGTAACACGAAATTCGAAAAGTAAAAATAAATGCATTTCGATGCAAATTTTATATTCTATTAATTTATCTGTGAATTTTATCAGTATAAATAATTAATTCATTTTTGAAATCCGTGTTCCAGATTTTCCACCAGATTAGAGAACTCGCGAGATATAAGGAAACGGATTTCCAACGAATTTCTTGGCACCATTAACGATATCGGTTTCTAACGCGCGTTTATCGTTGACACCGTGAAAGATCTCGGGCCGGCTAAGTTCCCCGCCACTCTCCCGAATTGGTAATCCTTGGAAACGTCCGAAGCTTGGTTCGAACATCGTTGCCTTCCTCCCGCTCGTCTTTTTTCCCCCTCCGGGGCAGAGGTAAGTCAGCTTTCAACGGGAAACCGATCTTTATTCGGCGCATTCGAACACACATCCGGTCCCAGGAGTGTGCCAACAGTTTCCATTTCAGAATAAGTCTAGGTAAAAGTGGAAAGTCGGCTGCAAAGCGGGGCCGTTTGTAACGAGACAAAGGGACGTTTATTCGCCAGCACATCGGAAACCGGTGTCTCCTTACGAATTACTTTCGCGCCGGGAATCGATTTCCGATCGCCTGCGGTCAGGATCTCCGCTGTTGACTCGGCACGAAAGTAGATAGAGATAAGATGCGACAGCCGACGACGACGCCGGTGGAAAGAGTACAAGGGGAAAAGCCCGTAGTCGAATGGACCAGCGGCGGCCTCGGGGCTCTTCTCACGGCTGACAGCGCGGTAAATATTCGTGGATCCTCCGTCGACGTTCCGTCCGCGGTGAAAATCGCGGCGCTTGTACGCGCGGCCGGCGTGAAACACGATCGCTATTGTTCTTAATCCGGGCGGCTCTCAAAGTGCCGCGATAAAAGTTTCCGATGGCTGGGAATGAAAATTCATCCCCGGGCAGCGGGTAAAAAGGAGACGTGGAAAACAAACGGCGGAAAAGTTTCGTGGCCCGCGGACTGGAAAATCGCGAACTTCCAAATTGAAGAACACGGTGAAACGGGAAGTTTGACAATGCGAGGCCAACGATTTCTTACGGTGTCCAACCGTCGAACTGAGCGACGGAATTAACCCCTTGATGTTAACCCGGAAAAGTTTCGCTCGAACTTCTCGAGTATCTCGTTGAATAAAATTCTTTCGACGATCTATTTCGGCCTAAGGAAAAGGGAAATAATGCAGGCGAACATACCGTTATTAATTTATTGCACGTATGAAGGAGTGTTGAAATTACTCCGGGGGGCGGGGGCTGACTTCGCTCATTTGCATCACAGGCTCACGTGTGCGCGGAATTTCCCTAGCCATTATCACTAAAACGCACATATGCCAGTTTGAAATAATTAAATATTAGTCATATATATGTATATATAATTGTAAGTTTATAATATTAAATGTTTATTAATCAATGTGTAATGAAATGCAAGTTAAATTCTGGCCTTGTGGAAGCAAGTAATTTGTATTGTTACAGGTTAGAGAGAAAGGAGGGATGAAGATGAATTTTCTTTATGTTTCCGCAAAGACGCGCGTTTGTCGAGGATATCGATAAACCCTATGAACTATTGGCTATCTATTGCAATTTCATGTATCGAGAGAGTCGATTGCGTGGCCGGGATTCTTTTCATCTACTTTGGGCTGCACTTCGATTTCAAGAAGGCGGACCGTGGATTCGAGACGGTAGCAGATAAGATGGGGGAAAAGGGCGAAGAAAAAGAAGATAGAAAGCTTTGCCGGGACTCAAAGTGGAAAATGGACGAAGTGACTTCGCGTTTACAGAATCGAGGAGAAAAAGTGGATCGAGTCCGATTCTCGTGCTAACTTCTTTAATAGATTAAGGGCTAACTGTAGCAGCGGGCCGCGGTCACAGTTACGTAGACATTTGTCAGCGTAATTTCAAAGTAATAAAAGCACGGACGGTTCCTTTTAAAAACGGCTTTCGAAAGACCGAGTTCACGCAATCGGCCGGTTAAATGGATCGGCACGTTACCCTCGACGAGTGTCCTTCAAATTAACCAGGCTAAGTTGTAGCTTTGACGAAGACATGTACAATCGTAGCTTCGACAAACGTGTCGAGTGTATCGCAAATAAAGCGGAAACGCGGGAAGTAGGTAGGTACGTCACGGCTTTGCCACGGAATGAAGTGAACGAGCCGAGCTTTGAAGTTACAGGGAACCGATTAAAAGTAAACATTTAAACTTTTCCACAAACAAGCCGGACTTTTAATCGCATTAATAACGCTCGTTCGCCGGTTATGGGAATCATTTCCGCGGCGCTGCTATTTCGATTTCGAGTGCCGTGAATGGGAATGCTAATCTAATCGACGGAAGTAGAATTTTTTCGATTGAACTTTTTTCCCCCGTCGGAGTCTCTTGAGACGCGGCGTTCAATTATATTTCTAGAACAAAAAAAAAAATTGGAGGCAAATAAACGGTCCGCGTCGAGCTTCGAAACAACCGCGCGAAACAAGAGTACGCGTGGGATCGATTGAAACGAGCTGCGCGAGATTTTTTAAAAATGCAGCACTGCAATCCGCCTAATGGATTCGGGAGCCCGAGCGTGTACAAGCGAGCAAATATCGTGGCCCCGCACGAGAAATATTTGTTTTCAGAGTAACTTCGTATTAGTTCCGAAATTGATTTAACGCGCCATCTCATTGCATAGATCAGCGAGGCGCACGCTTAGTCGAATAAACATTATCGCGGTTTGCAAACTTAAGAACGGATAAGCCGGCGACCAAAGAAGCCGACGGATCTACCGGGGGATTTCAAACGTTGCCTCGGACGCGATTTTTCGACCGGACTTATTATTGCTACCGACAGCGAACGTTCAGACCGATTCTCGATGGCGCGGACGATTCATCGGTGACGATTAAAACCGACAATACAGCACTTACGCGAATCACGCTTATGTCAGCAATAATAATCGGGAACCGACGCGGATATTAATAGTGACAAGTCGTATCACGCCTCGCGATGGCTTCAACGGATCGATGTTGTCGAGCATTAAAGTCGTATAAATCTGAGATCGTATGACGGATTACGCGGTTAAATATCACGCCTAGCGATATTTATTGAAAATATTATCCATCAGGCATCATAAAAATTGATCTCTTCTCACAATTTAATGTGAGAATGATGTCGATCATTATTGGCAGAGATCGTCGCAAGCTGCATCGCTTGCAAATACAAAATTAAAATACTTCTCCGATTTCTCGTCAATGTTTGTTACAACAGTTGTTGACGGTCTTCATAAAAACCGATTTGTCCGCGCGAATAGCTATCCGCAACCCTCCATAGAAAGGTCTCCCTATCCGGGGTCGAATTCTAAGTGAGATTCCAACGTCTGCAAATTCTAAATTCATGATGAGGTGANATCCGGGGTCGAATTCTAAGTGAGATTCCAACGTCTGCAAATTCTAAATTCATGATGAGGTAATTCGGGGAATCTCGCAGGAAGGATTAGACTCGGTTACCCTCGCGGGGCGGAGAGGGTTAGATGACCGGTTATTAATCGCAGGCATCGACCAGGTCTTCATCGCACCCGTTCCACGACACCTGCGATACTTCCTAGTCGAACGGCGGTCACACCGCCGGGTCTCGAAGATTTCGCGGACCGCCCCATTGGCGCTGTCAGTGAAGCATGCCGCTGACCCACGTATCGACCACCGCGTCGTTGCTCCCCTACCCCTTCGCCCTCGTCGCTGCGAACGGGGTAGATTTCTGCACAAGACACGGTTTCCTGCGCCCACCGCCACCCGCTGCCCCGATGATATTCTCGCGCGCGCATCACCGATATTCCTCCGTCGTCCTCTCGCTCCCTGTTTACATCGTACTTTCGCGCGGTAGCTATCTGTCTGCGTATAAACCACCGATCCATAGCGGCGCGCTCGCATCCATTCTCGGTGTCTTCGCCCGCCGTGCCACCCACCGCACAAAACAATTACAGCATCGTACGTCGAGGCATACTGCGTTCGCCATTGTTCGAATTGAACTTTTTCCGCGCGCCGGAACGAACGCTGGACGGGATCGAGATAAATCGCGGCGGCCCATGCGATTTCACGCTCAATCATATTTTCTATGGAGTTTCGAAAATTGTAACGCAGCCCGAGGGATTAAACACCGTTCGTTCTGTCGGTTGAAACGAGACTGGGGCGCGTACCGAAACTTCTCGGCAGTTTATTTCCTTCGGAGTATGAGAGGGGCTTTTTTTTGCGTCGCAGAGAAACACGTGCGGCTCTCGATTTAAATAAATTTTAGCCGCGGCCGTGTGTCTTGGTGAATGAAGTCTCGCGCACCGCGAATCTCACGGATCCGTTGCCGCCAGGTTTTCCTTTGCCTCTATTGCGCAATAAATTCCGAAAAGCGCTGCCGCTGGCAGATTTCGAAATGAAACGTTCTACCGCTGTCTAGCTTTGTTTTTATTTTTCACCGACGGGGGAAAAAAACAACGGGGGAACGGACAAATTTCTCCGCGCGTATCTAGATCTATTGCGATTAAAAAAAAAAGACGAAAAAACACCAATGCACAAATCGCCTACGTTAATGGAGGTATACATCTGTTGCGTAGTGCACGCGCCCGTTAATTGCGGTTACTCGTTACTTTTGACGAATATACGGTAAACCAGGCAATTAATTGGGAAATCGATCGTACCGACCGGCCGTTCCGTCTGTTTGGCTTGCGTTTCATTTGCTTCGTTCAATTGTCGTTAATTGAGCGGTTTTCGGAATAAGTGAACGCTTCCCAGCGATTTGACTCCCGCATTAACGTGGATTACAAAGTTATGCGCGATCCCGTCACGCTCTGATCGTTACACAAAAAATCTAAAACGGGTTGACTGCAATACAATTGAATCGGTTCGTTCAGTACTCCTATCAAATTCGTTAAAATTCGATTATTTTCAAAATCGAAAATACGGAAAAGCGGATTGACAAAATCCTGATGAATTTAAGGCGTCAACAAAAAAGGGGATAAACCGTTAAGTTAAACTGTCAGCTTCGACCGTAAACGTCTGTTGGCTTCAATTTATTCAGCGAGGCAAATCACGATTTAATAACGCAAGGGCGCGGCATACCTCCGTCTCATCTTAGATTCTTCCAAGAGGTGGAACCGCGTAGAATGATTACATCGTTAAAATTCTCGCGTGGCCCCGCAAAGGACCTGCGGCGGAAGTTATTTGGCTACGTGTGTAATGGAACCCACGGCGCGCGGCTCGAGTGTCTTTCTTCGTGATTCAGCTGCTGCTGCTACTCCTTGACGCGCTCGAGCACTCTCGGAACGAATATCGGGGTTCGATACGTGGATGAATTGCAGCACCGGTTATTGCTGCGAGCACCCTCTTGTCTCGCCCGTGAAACGATTGTCACTGCCAGCCGAGCGTTAATCAGTCTTCAATTTGTCGCGGCCGTAATTGCACGACGCGTCGAGTTAACTGCGACCGTGCCGGGGCTCACGTTAACTCAACCACGCGTGAGATCTTAACGTGATTATTATTTTGATATCGCTGGTGCTGATAATAAGTTATATACTGTGAATCGAGAATATATCTCAAACGTCAATTGTGGCTAAACAGTTTAGAATTGCATGAGCCAACTGTCCGTCAACATTTTTAGCATTCACGATTGACATTTCTTGGAATAAACATATGATCTATATATATTTAAGGTAGTCATTCGTGGAATTCACTTCAGACCAATGTTGCAATGGAATTTATTTACATTAGGCTATGACCAAGAAGGAAATGTACAGTACAATAGTATTGCCTGTGAAATTGGTTTTTGAAATTATTAATCATTACGTATCCGGAACAAATCAATATCTAAAATCGCTCTATTCCAAAGGAATTAAAATGTCAACTGTCTTATTTACAAAATATACAGGAGGCACTTCTTAATCCGCGTTCCGTTAGCGACATACGACGCACGACGCATATTCGTTAAACGGGAGACAAACTTCCCGTTTATATATATATGTATATAGATTATATTTTTATTGAAATATAAGGAATGAAATAAAAATATAATCTATATATGTATACAGGAATGTCAATATATATATTTATATATTTGATTTTCCAGGTCCCCCTTGACACCCCGACGTCCATCAGTGTATACGCCGTCGTCTACAGTGATCGAGATTCACCGTTCGGTACGCCGCTTGTTTCTTCCGATCCCAGAGAGAGTTTCAAGAGGTGTACGTATAGAACAGTAACAGGCTGTGAGTAAATTTCGGAAACGGAGTCGCGTGCGGCGCCGCCGTCCCACGGGAGGCGGGCGCCGAGGCCGAAAGTAAGGATCCCGCGCTCACGAATCCCGTGCTCCGTTTTTCCAAGCGCGGATGCCCACGGGAGTTCAGTAAACGCGGCAGGATTATCCGCGGCAACAGCGGTTGCAATGAGCTCGAACGAGGCTCGAAGAAAAGGGGAAGAGAACACTCGAGGGCACAGCCACTCCAGACGGTTAGCAAGAAATTAATTCCCGTTTAATGCAGTCCCTGGTTAGCATTGCAAATCTCCGAGCTCCACCGGCTTTTCCTCGCTTTTCCCCCGGGGGCCCCCTCGCGTCCCCCCACTGTCGGTCTTTCCTTCCGTCTGTCTGCCCGTACGTCTATCTGTCCGCGCCGCCACTTCACCTACAACCACTTTTCCTCCTTCTTTCTGCGTATTAGGCAAATTTCCGCCGAAGGAGTCCGTGCCGTTGTTACGACCCTCGTCCGGTCCGAGTAGTCTCAACGCCTTCGACCGGCGGCCACCGTACCTATTCCCGCTTGTTTGGGGAGAAGTCCTGCTTCTCGCTGTTTAACTTCGCGCCTTGTTTTTCGAATGCAAATCGAATCGTACTCTGGCTGAGTATTTTTCTTTCGCCGAAGTTGAAGAACAACGGTGGCCGGGAAACGTGAGAACTTACTTTCTCGTTTCCCGCGGACGGAAATTACGGTCCCGCGCGACACGGATATTATTTCTATTTAATTAAACAATAGACGGGTCGCGCGACGCCACGGCTCGAAATGGCTGCCGCCCGCGTTATTAGAGTGTGGCGCATATTTTTACCGTCTCGACGACCAATAATATTCAATATCCCGCGTCGCGTGGATTTGCATAAATATCAAATTCCGCGAGCGTGCCGGTTGCATTCGGGTAGGCCGGGCTCGGGCATTAACGTTGAATTTCCGAGGCCCCCTCCCGCCGCCCTCCCGACGCATTTTATGCAAAGCGTCGATAATATTTCTGTGAATCGAGATGCTTGCAAATTAATCGTCCTCATTGGGCGCGCGATATTCATTCAATTTCGCGCGAAATCATTTTCGGCCGGCCGATGATAATTCGCGCGCAGGTGAATTATCCGCCGGACGGTAGAAAATAAACCAGCCCCGGTAGTACGTAGAAATAAAATAAGAAACTTAAACGAGTTGTGCCAATTGAATTCAGACAGAAAATGTTCAAATGAATACCATTGCGCTTCGCTGAACCTACAATAAAAAAGGGAACGGTATAAGAAAAAAAATGAAAAAAAATATTTCCCTTTATGAAATTAGTAATCTAC
>SHCU01000174.1:12500-28828 GCA_004307685.1 Ceratina australensis | reverse complement strand
TTCTAATCATAATCCGTTTGACGGTAAATTTTTGTTACGCCGGTTTTTAATGTACGGATTACGGAAAGAGAAGGTAAAGATTCGTTTAACGATTTTTTTTTTCTTTTTCTCTCCCCCGGGTTTTCTTTATATCACGAGACTACAAAAGATTCGAAATATTCACGACACAATGAGAAATTTCAAACTCTCGTTCGTACAATACTGGTTTATATTGTTCCTTGAAAAAGGTATCAAAGTGCTTCGCATACAATTTATTTTTCAACCCACCGTGTATTGTTGGAAAATTAACAATGTTGACGTTTCAGATTTTTTTCTTTCCCCGCGACGAATCGTAACCAGGTTCGGTGGGAACTATTTCTCCGGCCCGGGATCAGAGCGAGAAGTTCTCTCTGGATGCCGCGCGGCTCGCATCCCCGCGACGTCGAACGGATTAGGATTCGCAAACGTCGGAGTTTCTTTCGTTCGTTTATCTGAATTTACCGGATTAAAGCGCGGAAGGAGGACAGAGCCACGGGAGATTGGCTGCGCCGGTGCTCGAGTTCCAAGCGTGCCAGCCGGTTCCCCACGATCGGCGTCGTGCTCATCGCACGAAACTCCCATCGAGGCAAATCGATTCCGAACCCTCGCGTTGTCTCTGTTTCGCACGGGAATTCCACGCGCGTGAAACGCGGAACGGCTAATCGAAGAAATTCGCCGAGGCTCTCATCCGGCCTTATTCTTGTTTCGCAGAAGACGCCGACGCTACGTTAATTACAGTTTATTTCTCAAACGCCAGGGTACGTAGCCGGCTGCAATTAAACGAGGAACGGTTAACGCGCGTAAAACCCTCCGCCCTCGTAGCAACACGGAAAGGCAATAAGGCGCGTTTATTCACCGGGAAGACTGCCGCCGATAATTCTTCGAGTAACGCGGCGATCTTAAAGGGCCATAAGCTCCAGGCACGTTTGATACCTCGTACTTTTCCCCTCGTGCATTTTTCTCGTCTACATATACGTATAGTTTCACGTTACGCGGGATTTAGTTCCAAAGCTCTTCAAGTCCCGATGATTTTTCCGCCGCCCCGCTGACAGCTAAATCCTTCGCCGTACTTACGGTCGCTTAAACAAATTGCGTTCGCGGAACAACAAATTTTCCAGCGAGACAATTCCGCGCGGGCATTAACTTTTAACGCCGCTGTTTTTAATTTCCCGGATTGAGGTTGCGCGAACCTTTACGTGGAAACAATGATTCGGGGAAAATCCTCATTTAGCTGAAAACATGAAGACGAAGAAACCGTGAAATCCGTTTCGGCGCGTAACAATTGTCGCGCACCGGCATCGTGGCGGCTCGTTAAATATTAACCGCGCGCGTCATATGGTTAATTTAACATTTAAACGAAAGTTGGACGTGTACGTGTCCGCTCGTTACGATTCTCCGCGGCGCTCCGCCGGCCGGCGTCGATGGGGAAGAGAAAAGGATGACCCACGCAATTTCGTGAAATCTTTTCTCCCTGTTACTCCGGATCCTCTCCGTCGGTCCCTTTGATTCGTACCTTGACGGAATTCTTAAAGAGCTCAGCTTGCTAGATTCGCGCACTGATTCGAGAGCCGTGACCTTTTACGTGCCAGGTCCCAGGAGGTTTAAGCCCGGGCGACGAGAACCCGATAATCCCCCGCATATTTGTTCCCTCGCCTTACCATGCAATCCCGTGCTCAATCATATTCCTTCGTTAAAAAAATCTTCAAGTCGTTGTTACATTAACCCAACAACCAGAACACTGTTCGAGTTTTAATGCGGACAGTGACAGAATAATCTAATGAGAAGGAGAGGAATACATGCAATCCTGGTGTGAAAAAGTAGAATGCGAAAGCGTCATGAAAACAAAATACGTATTTCATATTATATTTTTGCGCGACACAAGTACGCATGATAAAAATGTATAAAAAGATTGTAAAACTATTTTACGATAAAAATAGTTCTCCGTGTAAATGATGGAGTCTAAACGCAATAAAGTGTGGATTCTTTTCTATCCAGGTGAAAAATAAGGCCGGGAAGGGTATAAGTCGAATCCGTGGAGGTCGAGAAATACGGGTATCCGCCCAGGCCAGTATTTCAGAAGCTAAAGCTCTTCCCAGCGGACCGCGGATGATGTTGGCAACGCGTTGCGTTGTAGCAACTCTGGGAACAGCGGTCTAGCTCCTCGGTATAGCATAAACGTACGGTGCAACCCCGAAAACCTTGTCCCCGGTTTCTGGTCGTGTTCCTGGTGCGCTGACAGCTCTCCAGCGGGACAGTGTAGGCTCGCGCGAGCCCCCGTGAACACCCGCGCGAAGTGAGCACACACAGTCGAGTCCATCGAAGTCCGCGGTATTTGTACAGCCGCGCTTGTCATTTCCATTTTGGCGCGTCGCTTAACAATAGGATTAGCCTACTCGTATCTGTTTCGCTTACTCGAGGCTACGAGCGCGATTTTTCCCGCGAGAAATTCCGCTGAAATGAAGACGAATCGCGCGTTTGATTGATACGCGCGTTTATCCACCGGCGGATTACTTAATGCAAGAGAGCTGTACGGAATACGATACAATTAATCCTGCTTTGTTCCCGACGTGACCTCTTATTTTCCCCGGCGAACACCGCGCGACTTCTATCCCGATTACGTCGTTGATATAGTGTGATTAAAAAGCATCTTGGCCGGGAGAAGTTTAACGGATACATGGCTACCTGTCAATATTTTCTCGCGGCTTGCAGAAGTCCTTTCAGGTTTTTTCACGCTGCCAAGAACGACAGAGGCATAGAGGCCACTCCGAGTGAATGGAGCGGCCTGTATGTATGTGCGCGGGAGTCGGTCAACAAGTTCATCCAGTGAAACGTATTTTAACGAAGTTTCCAGCTAACGGGCTCGTACAATATATTACCCGCATCAAAATATCATACGCGAATATTGTTGTACGCGTACCACGCTTATTTCAACGGCTTAGCATCGTTACATTATTAGTAAGCCGATTGTTCTCTTGATACCGAATATCAAAAGATTGCCTCCTAATTAGTTTCGCCAGAATAATGAAACATCGTTCTACACCTGTACCGATCAATCAATGATATTTGAGCAGTTATCGTATTTTTAATTTCATGCAATTTTGCTACATAAGGATTAATTAATTAATCAATATTATCTCAATGGATGTCGGGACACCTATTAATAATTTCATTACAGTGTATTTTACAATATTTGGTTATATTTTCGCACACGATTCCTCATGTGCACAATAACTTTTGATATTTGTAATAAGCTAATTAATGGATATGATCTCAGTGGATTTAAATTTAGTAATATTAATTCCGTTATAATATATTCTATTTTCATAATCCATCCTTGCGTGACATAAATGATATTTAAAATTTGTAATAAGTTAATTCATTAATATGATCCGGTTGGATATAAATTTAGCAATACAGCCGTCAGGCTTGTCGGAGTTCAACGTCTACTGTCGAAACTTACACCATTAGCATAGCACAAAGAGAGCCTAATAGACTGGTATCATGAACAGCCGCTATTAAGACTTCTAACTGACAACACGCAGCTCTATCGACGAAAATGACGGCGTACGAAAGTTTTGAAGAAAAGTTTTTGCTAACCACTTCCATGGGGATAACGACTTCGACGCTGCCCGCCACGAGCTTCAGCTTTTATTCTCCTTTTGCCAGTCGTTATTCTTTTCCTACCCCCAGCAACAAACACGTAATAGCCGGCTTTTTTTCCCGCACCAACTTTTTCCGCGCACTTCTTTATTCCTTGTCGCTGCGGACGAACTGTTAATATACCGGTCTACGTGACCGAGAAACTTCATTCAGTTTTTTTCTTTTTCTTTACATCTGTTCAAACGAAATAGTTCTTTTCGAGAAATTCTAATTCTCGGTAGCAGGTAAGAAACTGTTGGAACGGCGTCCTGGTCGCCCGGAGACAAAGTCGATCGTGTCGGGTCCGACCGAGTTGTCAGTAGCAGGGAACCACGGCGCGCGGTTTCGCGTTCCCTGCCGATTCGAAAACGGTTTTTCGGCCGGTCCGGCGACCGGCGAACAACAACTTCGGTGACGTGTTCGTCCCGTTATGGCTGTGACACACATCACGTAACTTTCTACGAGTTTTTATCGTCGCTCGGTGAAAACGGCTGATTTCCAGCGTAGTAGCCGCGCTTCCCCGTTGGGATATTTATTGTCTCGCAGCAGCAGTGGTCGCGTCGCTGTGAAACTCGGTATCGGTACGGAAAAACTTCGTCTACCCGGTCTAGTCAAATTTCCGTGCTTGTCACGTTTTTCCAAGCCGCTTTTTCCGACGACCCTGCCCCTCCCCCGCCGCCGAGATGACGATATTTCGGTGTTACCCGCTCCTTTGAAACCGTCTCGTTTTCATATCACGGCGAATGCTCGTCGTGGAAGCCGTAACGCTGTACGACGTTAGGTACGACCGAATAGAAAAGCGAGCCACGGTAATAGGCGCGAGCATGCCGTTAAGTAAGAACGCTGGTATCCATTACGCGCTGTTAACGATAAAACGTTTTACTGGTTATACGCCGGCCCCCGTTTCGCCAGTCATTACGTATTCGTGACGGGATTTAATATCACGAAAATCTTTCGATGCAATCTCGCCGAGCGTTACCCACCGCGAAATTAGCTGTTAATTAGTCGCGACAAATTACTTCAGGTTAAATAACAATAACGGGTCATTCTTATCCGCTTGGGTCGCCGTGTAGATGAACGATACGTTTTACTATAATTCAAACTGGATCCTGGGACATCGCGACCGCATCGTCCGGCTCTCTCTCTGGTTCACTGTTACTTGCTTTAGAACTCAATTACCTAATTCGCCATAGTTGTATTAGGTATCACCGAAAGTTTCTGAATGTATATACAAACACTTGCAGTGATTCCGCTGGGTCCGCATTACGCGCCGCAAAACCTTTTGCTAATTGAATTTATGATACCACGATTCGAGTTAAATAATTAAAACGAGCATAATTTGTAATAAAAACGTATTTTGGTACTTACGCATGCAGGGAAATCTTATGGTTTACATTTAATTACTAGTCATTTCAAAATTGTTGAAATAAAAAGTTCATAATTTTAATACATTAATTTGCGTGTAAGAAATTCTCGAAATATTTGTGGAAAAATTCTTCGAATCCAAAAGGTGAAATTAAATAAAATTAAAAATGAATTTTTTATTAGTCATTAAATATTCTCAGAAAAATTCATTGAATGCAAAAGTTTAATGACTCGCTTTTCTATAATATTGATGGGGCACTCCGTTGCACATTTACGGACAAATTCGAAAGTGCACGCACGAGCAACAAACGATCGGGGCATTAACTTGACAGCGACACTTGTGATTGTCACGTTCTTTTTCCTTCGTAAATCAACACCGCGAAGCATGCTTGAAGAAAGCTGAGTTATTTGTAGAGAACGGTATTGTTTAATTTCTGAACAATGCAAATATTTGTCACCGTTTCGCGTGAAATCGTCGCCAGGAGAATTATATGTATATGTACGCTGCGCTTTGGAATTTACGTATCCGATACCAGTTGTTTGCTTAATCGCGAGCGACTGGCAACGATACTTCTCCTTACGTTAAATCCCTGAATCCTGTAATAAATGCGTTTCCTTAAACGTGAGGAAATCCTAGTCTACCTGCAGTCCCAATATGCACGAACGTCTTTGAATATTTATTATTCATAGTACTTAGAAGAAGAAAAACGACAGCAAAGGGAATAAAACAGTTTCTATAAACATACGTACTTTTTTATTGGCACGGATGAAAGCGAGAGTAAAAACCAAGGGATATAGGATATTTAATATTCGAACCGCATCGTAAAGCCGTGCGCTAGGAAGTCTCTTATTTTTCGTCGACGTAGTCCCCCAGTGCGGCGGTACGCTATCAGAAGATTTGCTTACATTGGTTTTGCATTACCTGCTTCCTATACCTCGTAAAGATGAGATATAGCCGAGGTATCTGGATCGTCTACACCGTGTTCAGCCACTGTACATATTTAATAAAAACACTTTTCCTAACTGCGTTACCGTACAATATACATAATAGCTTCCTGGCGTTCATTCCATAAATGTAACAATATATAACAAGTCTCAGATAATTGACGATTGTCTCAAGAATGTATTACGTTCTCACTGATTTCGGCGAGCTCGGTCATCCCGAGTGAAAACTGTACTTTCTCACGGAGGAACGGTCAACTTTCTTCGCGTTCGACGTCTCCGTTTGTTTGAGAATATCGGCTTAGTCGAGCGTGCTCGATAAATCGTAGGAAACCGTAGGTTTGACAACCGGCCGAAAGGAATTTCTTAAAGCAGAGTCAATGAAGAATAGTGCCATTAAGCGAGTCTTACCGAGCGCGTAATCTTCGTCGAACAGCGGTTTCATCGATTCCGAAAGTAGCCTAGTAAAGCCGATACCGTGGGGGTAAAGCCGGATCCGAGCTTAACCGCGTGGCTCCGCTCCGATAAAGTTTTCGTTACGGATCGTGGGTTCACGCTAGAAGCCGATTTTTCGTCCACGTTTCCGAGTACGCGGCGGCCTTCGCTCGCAACTCACTCTTTTCTCGTACTCCGCCGGGCCGGCGGCGCTCGCGGCCCCCCGCGCTCGAAAACCGAGGAAATGCAACGCGACGCAATAGCGGCTTATAAGAACGCTCATGAATAATGCAGAAACGCAAACAAAACTGGGGCCCCGGCGAACGTCTTGCCATATAATACCTGTGTATTTTACAAACACCGACGCCTCGGTTTCTAACCACCTAGGCACCGATCCCTACGCCATCCCTCCCGGTACTCGTCGTTATCGCGCTACGTGTACAATTACACCGGGTCTTCCCTTTTATTAACGTGTTCCGGTCCATGAGCTCGCCTCCCGCGTTTGAATAAAACGTTTATCGAGGCAAACTTCTAATAACAATAATAATAATAACTGCCGGCGGTAAGTTCGGTGAAATAAGTTGAATCCAGTTTTGTAGCTACAACTCGAACTCTCCTCAGCTGTTCTTGAATTTTAATAAAACTTCGCTTAACTCTTTGCCCGACGCGCAATCCGCGCTGGCAGGTACATTTACAAGTTTAAAAATAGATAACGAGAGTTACTCGCGAAAAAAAAGCAAACGGTAACTTCCTCACGCTTTTCTATTTTTTATCCAATTAAACTGCTCGACGGGCTAAGCGACGACGACAACGCCGCGGGTTCACCTATTCGCGAGACGGGGCTGCTCCGCTCTCGTCATTTTCATGCCGGCCGCGGGTATTAGAGCTTGATCCATAAATAAGCAATTCGGGGCGGCGACGCATCGGGCGCGTTGTTCGTTTAATCCAGTTGTACGCCAGCGACTCGGCCCCGGGAAAGAGGACACGCGAGAGCGGTGCCCGACGATTTTCGCCCCTCGCATTTCCGGCGCCAGAGCAAACTCGATGAACTAGCAGGTTTAAACGAAACACGTCCGGGATTATTTTCACTTTATTCACTGTCCCCTCTCCTCTAACCCCTCGGTTTTTCCCCCCCGTCCGCCTCTTGGGCCGTCGCGCCTGCCATTTTCTCCCGGGGTAAAAATCCCGAGTACGCGAGGGAAAAAGCCCAATGGAAAGCCGATGTGTCGAATAATTTAGCTGTTTGAATATTCATACGAAGCTCCTAATTGTCCGTCGGACGGGGAGAGTTCGCCCCGGTTTTCGGTCCGGGTGACAGGATCCACGGCAACGTCGACTGCTTTTTGATTGTAGGAGCTCTATTTACCGCCACCCACTTCTACCTCGAGACCCCGCGCGTCCCCCTGCACCTGCCGTTCTCGCAGGCTCCGTCGCGAGCTTAATTTCGCTGGAACGAACTGTCAACCGTGTCGCGGAGTATCATCGTTCGCTGGAAGGGATTGTAAATTGCGTCGCCGTTTCGCAACGGAGTAAAAGATCCTTATCCCGGGTCCTCGACGCAATTAACTTGCCGCTTGATATTCCAAGGCATCCGTGCCCCCCGGGTAACCTAACCTAACCTAACCTAACCTAACCTAACCTAACCGACGATTTTTTCAAAATCGGGAGAAAATTTCATAGTCGCCAATCGGGCTGAAACTACGCGCACATGTTCCCCTCTTATAGAAACTCATTCACGCAGGATTACAGCATTCTCCATCGCTTAGATTCCGTGATAACCGAAATTTTCTGAAAACCTTAAAAGTATGCAGATAGGAAAGAAATTATGCTCACATATTGGGTTCATATAGTAGTAAATGTACCCATGATTCTAGGCTTCTAGCTACTTTGGATCCCGAGATACAACGACTTTTCGAAAAACGAAAAAAAAAAATATATATATATATGTGTACACATATATATGTATATGCACGCGTTTCACGTTCGCTGCGTTAACGAAATTAATCGTGCGCTAAGAAAATTCTCTCCATAGATTACGTCTACAAGGAGTTTCAGCTTATCAGGTTCGGCTTCGTTATCATAAACAAGTTCGCGACGTGATGCATGCGAAATCCGAGACGTAGAAATTTGTGAAACCGGCTAATTAATAAAACCGTGTATGCGTGCAGTTAAGGAGCCGGCCGATCACGTTCCCGATGGTAAACTCCCTGTTTTTAACAAGCTCGTTACAGCGCCGCGATTTTCTATAAGCGCAAGCGTGCGAATAATGAGCACCTGTCGTTCAACTTGTACACTTTCCCTTGACGCCTCGATCCCCGGCTACGGTAATGCTAATAATCAATCCGACGTTTAACGAATGCTATTGTTTAAACGTCGGACGAAAATCAGCGCACCACTTGTCCCACGATTTGCCGGGATGAAAAAATACGAATAAATCGTATCGATTCGACAGGATCGCGTTAATATCGCAAAAATCTGCTCGTCAATTTACCCCGGCCGACCGGAGATATTTGTAGAAAAAATTTTGCACCTGCGCCCGCTGCTTTTCCTCGTTAGCGCCCGTGCAACGAATTATACTCGGAAATTTTTTAAGAGGATTTTCGTGCATCGCGCTCGAAATTGTACGCACGCACGCTCGTAAACCGACCGAGTCCTTCCTGTCCTTTCACCGAGTGAGTTATGGCACCGCGGTTATTCCTAGGCGAAATAGAATCGAGATTTTTGAACCGCGTTGTACCATCGAATTAAAAAGACCGTCGATGCAATTGGTTTACGACGTAGGCAGTTAATGGTAACTCGATGAACGGCGAGCAGTTCAATGAAATTGAAGCCAAGCGGATTCCTGCCCGATATTAACGTAACGACGTCGGCCGAACGAACGTGGTAATTGCCATTAATTACCGTCGAAGTGGACACGGTAGTTCCCTATTTCATTATAGGCAATAGTCGTCCAGTTTTAGGGGCGCCCGAGGCCGGGGGGAGTGAAAAAAGTTCGGGGGTCGCGGAGGCCGTTGGGGCGAGAAGTCAATCAGAAATCGGTGGGAGGGACCGTCGGTGATGCTGGATTAACTCCAATAATTCCTCGATTGGAAAGAAAGAGGACCGCCTCGCATGCGAAGCGGTAAAGGCGCGATTGACGCCCGAATGATTTTCAACCGGCCACCGAATTTTACAGAGAGGTTACGTCTGGCACGCTCGCTAATCGATCGAAAGCAATTAAAAATGTTTAATCGAACGTGAGATCCCGCGGAACTTTCTGTCCCCAGCCGCTCGCTTTGCCTCCGACCGACTTCGCCCATCGATCAATCGCCTCCTCCTCCTCCTACTCCTACATTTTTGCCCCCCCGCCGGTGGACTGTAATCATTTATCAGTTACTCGTAATTAATTAATTGAAATCGATAGAGGGTTTATGTTAAAGTGAGTTTGAGCACCGCTGTCGAGGGGGTGCTTGTCGCGCGAACCTCGGAGGGTTGTTCGCATTGTTCGCGGAAACAATGCTGTTCAGCAGGTAATTCGGCGCGGGTGTTGTACAACGAGATGTACCTAGAGAGTTGGCCCCCCCGCGGGCTCCGTACAAAGGCCAAGCCGCATTGTCGAACCTTGTTTCACGTATTTTCGAACATATCGGTGCTCGTTTCGGCGGCGGCCGCGAAATTTCGCCGCGCGGTTTAAACGGGTGTCGCGACGCTGTTCGACGCGAGATTACGTTTTTACCAATTCGTTTACGACCCGCGAACGTCGCGCGTACGCGTAATGTAAAAGTTGCGCGCAGATTTTATGGGGCCATTCGTATTACCGGAATCACGGGATCTTATACGGGCGACGCTATTATTTTTTGTATATTGAGATAAATGTCACTCTATAAAGTTATACAAGTTTGCTCAGGATTTTTCCCAACCGGCCGTGTTACGCGTGCTTACATCTATATCATTGTTAGCCTGAAATATTTGCCAACGGACGGCCCGGCGATATTGCCGGATGGTAAAAACTTAATCCCGACGAGATTTGTTTTAAATGAGTTTTTATAATTTTTATCTCCAACGGTTACATACGTTTTTACAGGGGCGCGCGATTGCGCGTGATATACACGTGATCAGATACACGAGTTCGGGATAAAAGTGGCGCGTAACATTTTTTAAACTGTGATAAATAATTACCGTGCAGCGCATTTCAGTTTTACGGATTTAATAATACGAACCGTAGGACGGGTACAGTTTTATCCCCGCGAATACCTGAAATTATCGATTCGAAAAACATACACGTTCATTAAAACAGAATTCCAATTATATCGCGCATTTTCGTATATCGGAAACTCGATTAGAACGCGGGACGCGCGCGAAATAAAAATTGCCCCCGGCTGCCAAAAAGCTACGAGCATATTTCGCTGATAACAATTGCCGGTAGGATAAAGACCGGGCATCGGGAAGCGCAGTAACGAGGTTAATACGTCATCAAATAAATTCTACTCGATTTCATTTGAAGTTTGTCGCTGTTTAAATGCCCCAGCAATGACGGTCGGGTCTCAACCTCGGACCTTACCCGAGGCTCCTTGCAACCGAGAGAACGATGAATATTTTAACGAGAACTTAGTATTTCGAGCTGCACTCGGCTCCCGATATTTCCTCGTTTTCCTCTGTTTATTAAAGACTCCCGCCGAAAACGGTGGTGAGTGCTGCTGCTGCTGCATCGATCGGCCGTGAAGGAACTTCGGTCTCGAGCATTAAAATTATTATTTCTCGGGTAACGTTCAATTCTCCGTTCACTCTGCCGGGCTCTTGTTCCCCAGGAAACTCGTCCTCTCTTTTGATAATACAATAACACCGCCGGTGTAAGTTGATATTTCGCGTAGTTCGAATACTTTCGGAGTCGAGTTCCAGCAATTTGAACGGTTGGCTCACGCGCTTCGAACGGATAAAGGGACTTCCTTTTATTCTAGTCGCTTGTTTCTTGCATCGTTCCGCGTTACTTTTCTGTCGTTTATTTTCTCACCGTTATCGTTAGAAACGATGCGGGGCTCGTATTTCGACGAGTCGTTCGTTGCCTCGGGGACGTTCCCTGCATTTATCGCGAATCAGGAGCTCCTCATATGAAGATCGTTCCACGCTTAATTGAAGTTAGGCGGCAATTTCGCACAACATGACGCCAGTTGCAGGAGGTACGTGACGCGAGAATTGAATGTCGAAGTCGTATGAAGCCGCGGCGCGCATCATGATTATCAACCACTTTCATGGAGTCGTCTTTGTTTCTAACGAGGGTCGAGTGCATCCCGCGTTATACCTATTATCGAGCTAATCACTTACCCGTCCCCTCGGGCCATAGTCTTCGGGATAACAGAAGGAACGAAGACGTGGAATAGAGAACTTTAAAAACGGATCAGATTTCCTAGACTCCGTAAAAAGCATATTCTCTTCTAATTTTATTTTATATAATTCCATCTCTGAAAATATAAAATTATATCTTCGANATCAGATTTCCTAGACTCCGTAAAAAGCATATTCTCTTCTAATTTTATTTTATATTGGTACTATTTTTTTCTANTATATCTCCGAGACTTATTTTCCATGTGGGACAAGGACAGAGCACATGCCCGGAAGGATATATTTTTTTCTATTGGTGCAAGATCCGACAGTGAAAATCCAAAAGAAATAATATTAGGACCTTGAATAAGTTGTCCCTGTTTTTTCAAAAATGGTAGTAGCGGTACTTCGTGCATGGAATTTCGAATGGTAACGCACATTCAAGGAATTACTGTATCTAACCTTCAGTGTATGGTAGTACACTTTAGTCTGACAAAAGTAATTATTTATTAGATCTGAAAGTGTCCATTTTTGTGCCCAATAAAGTGTATTTGCGGGGCTTATTGCAGTACTTTATTCAAAAGAAATCTGCAGCTGAAGCACATAGAATTCTTGTTGAGACCTACGGTGACAATGCTCCGTCTAATGCGATATGTAAAGACTGGTTTCGACGTTTCAAACATAATGATTTTGATCTTGAGGACAAGGAACGTTCTGGCGCACCAAAAAAATTTGAAGACAAAGAATTAGAGGAATTACTCGATCAAGACCGAAAAACATTACAAGTAGATGAGTCAACAGTGTTAAAACGTTTAAAGGTGTTAGGAATGATCCGGAAGCAAGAAAATTGGGTGATGTATAAGTTGAAGCCGAGAGAAATTTTGTACAAAAACAGTGAGAACTTGTTCAAGGTCCTAATACTTTATTGTCCTAATTTTTCGTTAATGTTTCGGATTCTTACATGATTTGAACGATTTAATATGAAAACAATTTTAATCTACATTTAAACATTTTGAACTTTGCTCTCCTAGGGAAAACTCATGCAAGTAGGAGGTGGGTAAGTTTCACTTTCGGACAGTATACAACGCGTTATATCTATTAATTCCAGGGTAGTTGTGTTATCTCGGGTGAACTCGAGGAGGCTATTTCGCTAAAGCGAAAACAACACGTATACCGCGATCTCGACAACCGAAACGATCAACGGAATGGCAAGGGAACGTGAAAAGGAGGAAGAGGAGGAGGCTGTTGAAAAAAGTAGGAAGAAGCATGGGAGCAACGAGAGGAAGGAAGAAGTAGTAGTTTGGTGGAGAGGCGTGATTGAGTTTAAATCGATTGGAAAGATTAGAGATTGCGAGAAAATAAAAGGGTCGACGCGGACGCAAGAAGAGCGAACCAATTCGGAATTAAACTAGCCTCGATGGATTTTCTTCTCGTGTTCCACCCTTCGTTCCTGCTTTTTACTTTATTCACGATTCACGGGAAATCCATCCTATTAAGCAAACGGTAGCTACGAACCCAGGAAAAGACAAATGGTAACTGAATAATTGAAGCGCGATGGGAACGCGAAATCATCTGTTGTTCTTTTATCGAAACGTGCGCAATGAAACTGTTCGACCGATGGTTTTCACAACTCTTATAATACCTCAAGCAACGACACGGATAGTTTCTTACTTTCGTTTTTTCTGAATAAGCAATCCGAATTAAAAATACGGGGAGAGTGAGTTTCAGACGAAACGGAATGCGAGAAGCGACGCGATTCAATTGAGAACGCGAGAAAATTGCCTCGATTTCATCCAATAATCAGTATCCGGGGGGTTGCGAGTTTCATAGAGGAAAGCTCGCGGAACGAACCGCGAGAGCACGCGAAAGACGAAATTGCCCGGAGGGTTGAGGATCAAGACTTGAAAAAGAGTTGAGAAAAAGCGGACGATCGAGGCCGCCGTGGTGGAGTGTATATAATTTACCAACACGCTCTCCGCTAAGTACGGGCTATGTATTTCGCAACAGAAATTCTCGCAGAAATCCAAGAGATAGAGAGAAAAAAAAGAGGGAATAACCGAATCGACGAGCTAATTTCAACAAAGGAGTCTGCCAACATTGCCTCGCGTCGTTGTTCTCGGCGATCTGTAATTACCAATTACCCTTAGAAGGCTCGCGGAACAGCTCGTAAATCACATTGAACTTTCGACTATCCAATATGCATCGAAACAGTTGGCGCGGCCTTATCGAGTGTCTGTTAAAATCAGTTTATTACATCTGCTAATAAATAGCGAAGTCTTAGACGTATTAACCCTTCGCAGTCGAAGAATTTTTCCACAGACATTTCGTGAATTTCTTACATGGAAATTAATGTATTCAAATTATTGATAATCCTTTCCTTCGACATTTTTTAAATCAATGTATATATGAATTTTATAATAATTAAGTTTAATTCAATCAATACTATATCGAAGCAGTAATTATTTATCTATATAACAAGTATTTTATGAAACAGATAGTGACCGAGAGCCGCCTCTCGAGTGCACAGAGTTAAACATTTAATGGCGGCGTTAGGAAGGGGGAGGATGTGTGGCTCGAATGAGGCGAGGTTCGCAGCATCCGTTGAATGGATAGGGATTTGCTGCAAAGGGACTTAAATCTACCGATAAGAATGCTCCTCTTATCGATCCTGCTATTTAAAGGGTCTTTCCTTTCGACGTATTTTACTATGCCTTTTCACTTACCGGCGAAATTTATCCGAGAGTTGCTCGCGAAATGAGAGCCGAGAGGGAATCCTAACGCCCACGCCGCACGATACGTATCTTATCTTGTCAAGTTTTACGAGCGGCTTCAAGTTTAAGAGTGCACTCATATGCATAGAGAACGATTTCCTCTTTTTTTTTAATACCGTCACGCATTAAATAGCTGATAAGCTACCTTTGTACACGTCAGCGGCGCGATAAAAGTTGGAATTTTTTTGGCTACGTGCTGCGGAATTAATGCGCGAAATTGTTTCCATTCAGTTGGGAAAAATACGAGATGTAATATCGTAAAATCTGCCGGGTACCTTCTATACAAGCTCAAGTACCAATTTTTATCCCCGGGACAAAAATTGTTTCACCAACTTCTGCCCGGCCAGTATAACGAACTAACTAATCGCTACTGACTCAGTTTACTCAACGACGAACACGTTAAACCAATCCAACGAGTATTTGAATTTCTATTCGAACCAGATATCTACTAGTTACGATGATCGAAATAGTGCGATTGATTATCGACCGTTCATACCGTGTTAAATCGTGTAATAAAATGTTAATCATCGAATTGTTGCACTTAATTCCGAGCCCGGCTGCTTGTTGGAGACAGTTCCATGATTAAGAGAGATCAATCGGCAGCGAAACGATCAATCGGAAGCCAGGCTAATGAAGTGAGACGACGCGATCGCAAGGGAGTCGTGCGCGCGAGATTAGCAGCAGCTCTGCGCCCTTAGGCGTATTCGCTGGCTGCATTCGCCACCCCCGGTGAACGGACACCTGCGCCCCTTATCGCATCCACTAACGAACTTAAGATCCATTTCATCGCGGGGGCGAAAGTAACGGGCGCATGAACAGGTACGTCCCCCGCAGGTAGAAGGGTGGCGAGATTGAAATGAAAGTCGCGAAAAAGATTGCATGGTTTATGAGCGATCGATCGAAATGATTAATCGCCAGCCGGACGAGAAAAACCGGTGAATTAATTATACGCGATGGGTGGGTAACGGTTGCGGGGGATGAAACGATAGTAATTTCCTTGCGGGAACGTAAGGAGAGGGCGTACTATTAATTGTGTGCAAAGTAGGTAGACGAGAGCGGCGGCACGGGAGTAACGAGGACGACGGACTCTCTCGGTTGCATGCTAAGTGAAAAATGACATAGCGTCCACGATGAAACGTACATCCCGGCCGCATAAACAATGTTAGGAGCTCTTCCCGGTGCATCGCGCGCCGAGAGGACATTGCTGAATTTTACATTACTACTTACAGCTACGTATTGGAAGCATTTGTCACGTTGTACCATACATTATTTAACGCCCTCTCTCACTCTTTACAATGAGACTCGATTGTACGCCTGATCTTTTCTACGGCTCGTCAAAATCAACCGCGTTGTTACCGGTTTTAATTATATTTCTATTTCTTCGTGAAAATTTTACGGGTAAATTTGACATTTTTTTATAAGATTCTATCTATCGCTATTCGTTTTAATAATATCTATGTCTTACAAAAAGTAACAAAATTTGCCATTCATATAATAACTTTTTTTAATAGTCTCTGAAGACTTTAAAAATTTTGCGCAGTGCTCCATGTTACGTAACGTCTAATAATTTGCCACCGTTTTTTATTTAAGCGCTCATACGGCCTTAATTCAAAGTTCCTACGATCCACGCTCGAACGGCATTATAATCTAATTGGTAGCGGAAGACGAGGACGCGGCGACACTCGAACGAATTTTATTCGACCTCGTAAGAAACGGATCGCCTTATAAGTAATAAAGATATTATCCAGACCGTGGCTCCGATGAGAAAACTTCCCATCCGAGTTACTGCCTATCTTTCAAACGTACCCATCTAATAAAACCGAAAAGTGCTAACAGCGTTCTTCAGCCCCCCCCCCCCCC
>SHCU01000173.1:223747-243329 GCA_004307685.1 Ceratina australensis | reverse complement strand
GCTTTTCGGAACTTCGGGCTGCAAGAGGAAGCTCTCTCCCTTTTTTCCTTTTCCCGGACCACAGGCGAGTCAGATTTGAAGTTCGCCCCGGGATTTCTGGCGAACAGCGTCGAGCTCGGGGCCAATTCGTCTGTGGGATCGGCGGTCGGCGGCTTCGGTGCCATTCTTCTTTTGTTCGGCGATCGTATCGAGTCCGGCGTCGAGGAACAAGTGTCCAGCGTTTCCTCTTCCAATTCTGGTTTCCCGTCGGCTTCGTTGCCTCTCGTATCCGCGGTCTGACTTCTAGCCACGGTCGAAAGCGTCTTTGACTTGATTCCCGGCGACGGTTTCGAAGCCGCGATCTCGGCGCCAGGTAACTTCGACTCAACGCCTTGACACGCAGTCTTGGAGTTGTTCTGACCACGGGAAATCTGATTTTCCGCGTCTTTCGAACTACTCTCGTTCGAAAGCGGACTAGAAACTTCCTCTGACTTGTCTTTGGCTGGAGGCGGACTTATCTGCTCCGTGATACCTGAGGAATATACCACGCATTAACTTACCCGTAAAGTATTAGGTTGTCCCATAAGTTTCTTCCCTGTTTTTCAAACGAAATGAATATACGGTCCGAAAGAAACTTGTGAGATAATCCAATACAAAAGTTAATTGATTTTAATCAGTTTTTAGATTTTTTGAATGGAAGTCTCAGGGGGTAAAAAGAATTTATTTTCGATGTTTGCTCTATTTCACCTTTCATCACAAATGTGACGAGGTGTCTCCGTAGGTTTCTGACCACGACGAAAGGTGAATTAGAGCAAATATCAAAAATATATTTTTTTGTCTCCTGAAATTTCCATTTCAAAAACTTAAAAATTGATTAAAATTAATTGATTTCAAACAATTGGATCACATAGGTGTGTAAAGCAACAAAGAATTTGCGAATGCACGTAATGGATTATCTCACAAGTCTCTTTCGGACAGTATTTATTTCGTTTCAAAAACTTATAGGAACAAACTTATGGGACAACCTAACGCTGTCGTGTTTTAAGAGAAGAAAATCGCAAATCCTTACCTGAGACAGTCTTAGCAGCGTTCTCGATTAAAGAATTTTGATTGTAACTCTGCTTCGTATCGAAATTATTTTTGCCCGAGAAGTTAATCGGCTTTTGAGGCACCACAGGTTTCGCTTTCGATTCCAAGTGAACCGTTCCGTGAAGGAAAGAAGATCTTGGCTCCGTGACGATAACCTTGCTGCTCTCGCCTTGAAGCGGAGGCCTAGCCTCGATAGGCGGAGGACTCTTCGGCAGTTTCGGCGGCTCCGTCGCTTCCTCCTCGTCCGCTTTACCGTCCGGTTCCCCGGCCATCTCTCTACTTTCCTCGAACGTAAACTTGGGAGCGGCTTCGCCCTCCACTTTGCGTACCCCGACGTTTTCGTTGGCGATTTTATCTCGAACGGTTCTGTCAGCTTCTTCGGGCTTGCTCTTGAACGGCGCCAAGTCCAACTCGATACCCTTATCCGAATTGTTCTCCATTCTCGACGTCTCTGAAGTCTTCTTCGAGAGTTTACCCGAGAATTCGTACTCGATCTTGACTCCGTTCTGCGGCGTCTGCACGGGCATCTTCGGCTTCACGTTCTCCGTCTTCTTGATCTCCGGGCTTCGAGATACATTTATATTGGCAGCCTTCTTGTCCGATTTATCGGTCTCGGACTCCGTCGATCTATCCTTCGCGTCGTCGGTGTTCCCCGACTCGTTACGCTGAATGATAGAAATTAAATTGTTGGACGTGATCAGGGGCATGTCCACAATTTTCTCCATGCCCGACAGATACTTCGTCTCCTTCTTCTCATCCTTCTTCGTCTCGATATCGATTTTCTTCATGTTCTTCGTCATCTAGAATTTTACACAGAATCGTTCAGTTTCATTCATGCCCAAAGAACAAATACATATGCTATGAAGATGAAATACACCAAGATATATTAACCTCAGGTTTATCGTTGCTCTCCTTGCATCTGGACCCATTAACGAATCCGTTGATCTTCTTATCGGTCGGTCTTTTCGCGGTGGGCAAGGACTCGTCACCGCCGAAGGGCGTCACGGATACCAGGAGAGTAGTTTTCTTGCCCTCGGAGTCCTTTTGTATCTTTCCCAGCATCAACGACGCGAAGGATCGCGTCGGCGTCGACGATTTCCTTTCGTCCGCGATGATCTCCGTCAGATTGGCAGTGATCGTGTTGAAGCTAGTATTGGCACGCGTCAAGTTGCCCAGAGCCCGTTCCTCCTCGCTGTCTGGTAACGCGTCATCCTCGCTGTTGAACGACTCGGCCAAATCCTGTTCGTCCTCGTCCTCGTCATCGGAGAAGAAGTCGTCGCCGCCGTAACCGATTATCTCCGTCAGGCACTCGGTGAACGCGACGTTCTTCTTCTTCTGATCCCTCTGGGAAAGTGTCTTCCCACGCAAGATGCTCTGAAAGCGATCGACAAATTTTCTGGTGAATCTTCTTTCAAAAGTAACAAAAATAAAATGTAACTGTACCCCTTCACATTTTTATCATTAACGCTATGTCTACCATGAGGTGTCAAAAGATACCTTTCAAATTTTAACTGAACATTGTTCACTAAGTTTAATCATCTCCCCACAATTGATTTGTTAACTTTTCTTATAATAATTTGTTAATATCTATTATCTACCTAATATCTATATATCTGTTAATTCAGCGGTATCATTTTCCTCCAGCTTATCCTGGATTTAAAAAGACACCTTTTGGTCAAAATAGGTGTACACAAAATCGCGGTAGGAATAGTGTTAAATTACTAGACACGAAGAAGAATTTGAAACATCGATCGAGGGATTGAATATTATTGTTAAACGAGGATCTCGCGACTTAACCCGAGTTATAATCGCTCGCACCGTTCTGTCTCTTAGTAATCCGAGATAATAAATCGTCCGAAGAAATTTTATTCGGGATATCTGTTTGAGTGGTGGCGTTTCCCTCGAGCGCGCCTTATCACCGGCTGCCAGGAAATGAAAGTTCGACCCGTTCAAGTCGGATCGGGTGGTCGCGAGGTACGATTATTTTTCCCCGTTCCCGCGAAACTTTCGAACGAACGGTCAGCTGGCGTTAATGAAAGGTTCGACGAATAATTCCGAGAAAGGCTCGATCCGCGGTTGTTTCGGGATTTTCTGTCCGATCGGAAACCGGTTAAAATCATCGTCGCTCGGAGATCTCGTAACAAGTAAATGGTCGGGTCGTGAAACGACGCCGCGAATTCGGTGTTCCGCGTCGAGGAGTCCTCGTTTGCATGGACCGATTTCCTGCGGTGATTTTCTTGCTCCACTTTTCCGGCCGGATCCTTTTTCCCTTTCGCCGGATGTTATCGACATACTTAGACGATATCCCCTTTGCCGTCCGCTGAAACGAGATCGGACGCCGTTATTTTCCGGTCCGCCGGATGTCCAAAAAGTCTGCGCAGCGCGGAGAAAGTAATTCAGATTCATCTCCTCTTCCGTTCCTGTTTCGCCTCATTTTTCGCCCTGCATATGATTGTTTTGAACCGCGTGGGCGCGCGCGCGCCCACGTGTGACGCGGAACCCCTCGCGGGACAACGCCTACCCTCTCGACGCGTGTCGCGCGATTAAGCGTTCGCCCTTGTCACGTCGGCTGACGCGGACGTGTGACATCGTGTAAATTTCGAGCCACCCGACAATGGGCGACGCGATTCAGTTAGTTTTCTCAGGGATACGAGAAAAAACAGACGAGACCCGATCGATCGAGCGAAAACACTGGTTAATTGAAATCGACGATCCGAGGCAATTCCCAAGATTTTTCCTCGCTCGTACGATTGTTTGAGTTCCCCTGATCAAACTTCTTCCCGCTTGTCCCTTTATTGCCAGCGCGTGTGAACCGTAGGAAATTCCATCGCGTGGAACAAGAAAACGTAACACGAAACAGGGAAAAAGCGCATGGGAGAACGCGAATCGAGCGGGTAAAAAGCTGGTTGGACATCGCTGCGTATTACGGCTCGCATGGTTACACATAAATTCTCTGTTCTTACCAGCGGGCCGAGCTGAAACTCTCCTGCTCGAACTACATAGATAGGCAGCGACAGTCCGATTATTTCTTCCGAAATTACATCTTCGAGAGCAGCGATAAGAAAACGATGAAATTGATATATTTAATTTAATACGTTGACGCATAAACCGCCTCGAACATTTCTGTTCACATTAGCAATGCCGTTCGCTATGTGGTTAACGTACCGTTTAACGCGCGACTAAATTAGTATTTTACGAGGGCCGTTAAATCTTTTAACATTCGCGATAACATTCGAAGTCGGTGTACCTTGAAATCGAGTGTTACACGTGACAGTGAGATAATCGTCGCGTTCGCATAAAACCGAGTTAGCGGCCTTACCTGTATCTTGAGATTATCAGTCTTGACGTGATTCAGGGCCCTGCCTATGTTCAATCTGAACGTCTCGTCCGGCGAGATGTGCTCCTCTCGCGGCTTGAAGCAGTTCGAACATAGTTCCTTCTTCCATGCGTTCTGCACGAAACGGTTGCATTGCGTGGACATCGTTGCGTTCACTGCAGCGACAGTGAAAGTCCCGTTACATCATCATTCTGCAAAAGGAAACAGGCGAAATAGTAATCGTACGATTCTGTTACGTCGCGTTTCGTTATTCCCGGGGGAGACGTTACTCCAAATATACGGGGCGTTGCCAGGCGGAGAGCACGCTTTAAGATCGGAGGGTACAACCCGAACTTGCCGGTTTAATTAACGAATGAACTTTTGCGCCCGCGTGGGGACAAATGACTGCGCTTTAGCTTTAATACAATGAGACGGATAATTAAAGTAGTTAGTTGAAGTTGGGGATTCGATTATATTTAAACGACACTCGGTATACGTGCGGGCGGAGAAGCAGGGAAGTTGGTAAATTCCGCTCGGTACACGGCCGAAACGCATCGGCGCCGGGGTTCAGATAAGAAAATAATTAAGAGGACTCTTTTTCGGTGACGCGGCTGAAAAATGGTACGACCCGGTGGTACGTGAAAAAGTTTAATGAAGAACGCCTGGCTATAAATTGGCCGGCGCGGCTATGCTTTATTGTTAATGCCGCGTTGTAACAAAGTTTGATCAGGGAACGAGTTGAATAAATAAATTATCCTCCCGGTCCTAGCCTGGTACGCCGCGTCCGAAGTGACTTTAATCCTGAATATTCCACGAGCTTCTTACACGCGATGCCTCGTTTCACAAAAGATACAGCCTCCGCTCTCGTTAACAAACGCCCCTCCCCGCGGCCCGCTCATTTTTCACGGCGCTCTCGTTTTTCCGCTGGTACGTCGTTCGTTTAAAATATCACCCGACCACCGCCGAGCTCAAATGTCACAAGTTCCGTAACGAAGGGGACGGTATCTCCCGCAATTTCCTACGAATAAAAATCATAACTCGTACTTTGTTAACGCAGAGGTCTTCGCATCTCAGGCGTCAGGAAGTTGCACTCGAAGGACAATTTACATTTCCAACAGAATGGAAGTTCGTGTTCATTTTTTAAAATTATCTACGTCTCGGAATTTGTAGAATTAAATTCGCGAGATCTACGCGATTTTTATTCCGTCCAACGAACTTGCGAACTTTTCTTTCCGATTTGCTCTCGTACTCCGGGATGCTGCGAGAGAAACACAGAAGCCACTTTGACGTTGATAAACTGTTTGAGAAGCGTCAATGAGACCAAGGTGCCATTTCCTAGATTAACTGTGTTTACTTCCGAGCGCGATAGCGGTCGCATTAATTGTAAATGGACTATGGGCATCGGACAAGGTTAATCCGAGCGAGAGTATGCTTTCCTGTCGACAGCGGCCACCGTGAACGTGAACGCAATCGGGACAATTGACCCGAGCTGATCGCTCGACTGAATAATTGCCCCCGCTTCCGGTCCCACTTTTATCCGGCTACGTATCGCATTGACCGACCCCCGGCATTAGCCAGCGATATCTACACCTCCGTTCATAATTCTTACGACACTTCCAAGTGTCGAAAAATCTGATGACAGGCTATTTCATCTGAATAAGTATATCACAAATCGTGTGATTAATGACGCGACAACTTATATACAAAAATCAGATAATAAATTATCAATATTTTTCAATAAAATTATATCAGAATATCATAAATTTTCATTTTTACTTTACAACGTGTCGTGAGACTTATGAATGGTGGTGTACTTCGAACGGCTCTTGCAATCCTGACGGGTCATCTCTCGACGTCCTCGAGAAAGGGTTCGCTCGAATTAAATCGTTGTAGAACAAAACGGAAGATAGCGCGAACCGTTTAAGTAGATAATAGGACGGCGATAGAAATTGAAATTTCTGTTAAACGACCGGATCCACTGCGCGAGACTGCGGAATATTAACCGGGCGAACAGATTTATTCGTTCGTTAAATGAAAGTGTCAGGGGCTTGCGTTTCCTGGTTGCGCAATGGGTCGACGACAAACGATCCAAGCGAGCGTTGATTAAGTTCCCATTCTTCCCGTCGGTTTTTCGTTGCTCGCTTGATCGATCGTTTCGTTTTCTCTTCAAGCGGTACCGGCGATAACCTGTCGTATCGTATATTTCCTTCTTCGTTTAATCTACCCTCAGAATTTAGACAGGCAAGGTTAAGAATTACTCCCGGGAGAATTTATTGCGCTCGCACATACATTATCCATCTCAATTATTTTTCCGAATTTTTAAACTTTATCTCGATCGTCATACTCCCACATTCTCAGCGACGCATCACGCGTTGTTTCGACCTGCTCGATTGCTCGAACATCCTCCGCGTTCATCCGGAAGCGAGTGCCGCGTTTAACCGTTGCTCCGACTTCCACGATAAGAAAAAGAGAAATCAAGGTCGGCATCTAGACGTAGAAGCCGGTTACGTCACGGGTCCCGTAGAAGCCGACCTCAGAGTGAACGAGTTCTGTCGGGATTCCGTGGCTTCAAACAGGTTCCCACGACCCGGGACCAGTCTCTAATCCCAAAGGATGCGACGCTGTTCGTCAAGGACAAAGAACCGTAGTGACACCAGCGGATTCAGCGATTCAGCAACCGGCCGGTGCGACGCCATTAACATGCACGAGGAGCTGTTAAGCGAGCCAGGCCAAGAATAAAGTACCGTTTCCAATCTCGATGATCCGTTACATCCCCTGCGTTCCATCCGCGCGCTGGAATCCCGTTCGCGAATTTTTCACAACGACCGTACGTCTTCGCCGCGTTCGATTCAACGATCGGCCGTACCATTAGCCGAGATCGTAGATGATCTAATTAAGCTTTCAGCTTTTTATTTATTAAGAAAATAAACGTTGCTTCGCTGAGCGATCTCGAAAATAAAAATAACGAACAGAGAAGAAAATATGAAATGATGAAAAATTCCGATATTTGAGCTTCAACGAAAAAATGATATTTACAAAGTCTCGAGGTTTATAAAAACCGTTCGAGAATTTTTGCTTCATTTATTCGGAGCGTATACGCGACAGCCTGGGAAGAAAAGTTTTACGCCGGCCGGGAAACGAGCTGCGCGCTCCTAATCCCGGATTATCTTCCCGTTGAACGATCACTCGGTTCACCGCCGCAGGGCCTGTCAATTGCAGCAGATTAATCACGCGTGCACGCGCGTTTGCGTTCGCGTCTGGCTCCGGTGTCTGCGCCGCGACGGCTGCCGCTGCGTCCCCTTCAAGATCACGTCCAAGATCGAACCTCGTATTCCAGGAGGCTCGGCTACTCGGAATATTCAACCGACAAAACGCTCGGATTCATTTCTTCCGCGACCGATGGCGTAATCATCTTTCTTGCATTCTCAAACCTCTAATAACGCCGAGCCTTATTCACCCGAAGTTCCTGCGGCTTTCTGTAATTCGCCTTTACTCGACCGTGATCGCGTAATAGACTCGCGTACAGTCGTCGTTGATATTTATCGTCGTCGTCAATGCGGTTAACGCTCGGTCGAAAAAGTAGAAAACTGAGAGGAAGTTTCGTCATTATTTATGCATCGCGCATAATTCTCTAATCATTTTTTTCTTTTAACCAAATACGTGCAGTTCGAATAGAAGTTCTTAGGTGGATGACGAATGAGAAAAGGGAGGGATCGAAATATTTTGTGGGACCCATACAATCTCTCCGGGGCACGGCGTGGCCCGTAAACAGGTTCGTGAATCGATCTCTTCGCGGAGCACGAGGTCTATCCTCGGCCGGAGAGGGACGGACGGGTCGACGACCCCGCGGAGCCAAAATCATTTCAAATTCTTGGCGCGATACTCTCGCCTGGATGGAACACGGTCTGGTTCATTGCCACGGTACCAACTATAGAGCCGAACGCGAATTTGCAAACAGGACTTGTACCGTGCCGTCATCCTCCCGGTGCATCTATTATGCATGAAGAGCAGCGAATTCCTTTATCGAACACCCGATGGATTTCCATTGAAAAATATCGTACGATCCGACTTGATCGATGGACCAGAAGGATTCTGTATACAATAGAGAATATTTTCATTTATAGTGGGTCACGTTTGTTCTAAACCAGGTATACGACGAGGCTACGGGAGAATTTCGGGATTTATCGATCGCGAAAGAGAAAAGGTTGCCGGCTGTTGAAAACGCGTACTATCGGGGCAACGACGGAAATTGAGGGGAGATTTACAGAATCGTATCGGATGCATATGAATAACGCAGATATACCCTATCTCCCCGTTTGTAAAACTTGGCGCTTCCGTACTTTGACCGGAGTGCATGATTTACGAAGCTTTGATGTCGAAGAGGCGACGTCGCGCCGCCGAGCCAGCCACTCTCTTTTCTCTCCGTCCCGGGCACAAAGTCAGAAACTCAGGCCTTGTCTGAGCATTCCACGATGGTGACGTAGACTAACCGAGAAGAACCTGATTCATTTTAACGTATCTATTCAGCGTTTTCCACAATGCGCTGCAGGCAAACTTCGAGCGTCTGATTTCGGAAGAAAGATATTTATTATTTGCTCAAATACAATTTTAAATTTGCGTTTCATCAATACCTGGTAATTCTTAACAGTTTTAAGAGCACATACAACCTTATTAAAATTGTTTCTTGTAACCGGCAAAATAACTCTTTGCATTTTAGCCTCTATGGCGTCATGATAAAATAAATAAATAACTCCGTAGCTGCTTGGGGTCACTTTGTATCTTTACACATACAGCAAGAGGTATCTTAAGCTTAACGTTTGTGCACAACATGCTTCATTACTTCATTATTTATATTTGCTAAAAGATCTTGTGAAAAATTGTCCGGTGTGCAAAGGGATAAATAATCGAGATTCGTTGGCCGTTTATGGAAAATTCGCGTTCTTCAAGGTGAACGAGGACAACTCGCGTATGCGAAATTCGAGTAAGAGAGGAAAAGTATTTGGAGTAGACAGCTGAGCGATCAATTTTGCGGATCGTCGAAACGTAGCGCGGGGTTTCGTGGGACTCGAACGCGAGAACAGTGTTTCCCTTCTCACGATAATAATGGCGGCGCGTCGAGACAAAACAAATTGTTGCGACCCGCTCGCGTACCCCTTTCGCGACAATACCCGGCTCTGTAGAACGTCGAAAGGGCCTTTTCAATTCGCAAGTGGGTCATTCGTGGAAACGCGTTTAAAACCCGCGACAAGTGTTAATTCGTAGGCGTTAATTTCGAGTCAAGGCGTCAGACACATACTTCGTATTCGTATTACTAGGAACGTAAACCTCGCACCTCGTACGTAGAGCAGCGAACGAGCTGAGCTTGTTCCATCGCACAAGGGAGCGACTATACAGCGTGGAATAAAACTGGCAGATGCTTTTTAACCGCTCGTTCATTCTTAAACGTTGAATTACTCGAATCGATGACTCACTAATTACGAACGACGTCGACCGTTCCTGACGCTGTGAAAAAAATCTTCGTCGACGGCATTCTTTCTCGCGAAGACAAAAATTCAGCGTATCTTCGAATCATTCGTACGATCTAATTATCGTTAAACCGGTGAATTAAAATCGTCTGGAAAATCGCCGGACAGGAAACGAAGGATTCTTGCGAGGCTGATTTAACCAGTTAACTGCGTTCGACGTGTATACACGTCAGTCTAAATGTCTTTCGATTAATATTGATAATCTGTATAAATACAAAGAGACTCGTATAAAACAGTTGATTTTATTATGACATCGCTCATGTGAATTCTGTAGCTGTTAGAGTTTATTGAATTAATTTAGAGCATTCAAAGTATTAGAGTTTTCATATAGTTAAATTAGTAGAAAATAAGATTTCTAAAATTAAATTCCGCAGTTAAAGGGTTAAACGAGTCCCGAGTCGCTAAGCGGGAAACTTATTAGCTGCTTCGTGTCCGTTCGGTGATCTTCCGGTCTCGCAGACGAATTTACGCTGCGGCCGTGGCGCCCTGGGAATAAAAGGGCGACGAAGATTTATCCGGGCCGGTCTTTGTCCAACGCGAAAAAAGAACTCGACCGCTCCTCGGAGTCGAGCCAACCGCACTTACGTTCCCCCCCGTGGCGAACGTTCAGTTCGTCGGCTACTTTTTAATCCACTTTTTCCGCTGCCATATGCCAGTGTTTTAGGAGTAAAGTGCCGCAAAGGTTGACGTGAAATTAGTATTACACTTGCGAGTAGTCGAGTAAAAATTTCAATGGCTCGCTAAACGTTTTCGTTTACTCGTAGATCCCTGGTATTTTTCTATTTGAAGTACGAGAAGCAGAGAAAATTATATGACCGATCGAACGGGTTTCCATTTACTGAAATTCGTTTTCGAACGAATGAAAATAGAGAGCAGGAGAAACTTTCGCTACGGGTCGATTGATTAATTACCGATATAGAGCCTTTGGTAAAAAGGATGAAATAGACACGGCGAGCTCGGACGGAAAATTGGATCGACGCACGCACGGGAATTATCTTGCACCGTGGCCAATTAAAAAAGGCAGCAGCCTCCCTTATCGAGCCCCGTGAAACGTTTCGACCGGGAGGAACAAAGAGCCCCGTGTACTCACATTTTACGTCTTCGATATTTACCATGCGCTCCCGTTCTGCCATGAGAAATAAAACGGCGGGATTCCTGCGCGGCACCGAAACGAGGGAAATCATTTGGAGAATCGAATGGTTCCCTCGCAGCTGGCTAGCTTCAAGGAAAACTCCTCTGGTGCATCGTAACGAACGCGTATACACGATCCCGTGAGCGGATAAAAGCGGTGGCCGGGCGCCCGTGCGCATACGAGAATTCTGGTGTAGTCACTGGCCCGTTTGACTTTCGTTAGTTCCAACGAAATAACGCGTTCGCTCTCGGATCCCGTTGGCCGCGACGACGTTCTCCCGGCAGCGCGCGTACTTCCCGGAGAATTCCGTTCGCGCGAAAACCGTGTAACGGAAAATAGGAGATAGCAGAATCAGGCCGTTTCCCCGCTTCCGGTAGCGGACGCGCGGCATTTTACGCCGCGACCCTCGCACGAACGAACGGCAAATTGTTTATCCTGATTTTCATTCGGCCCGACGCCCGGTAATTGCGCCGGTTGTCCGTTGACAGCGAGAATCACCGACACCTCTAATTCGCGATAACAATTAAGCAATAACGCGGTGATTCGCAATTTGTTAGCTCGTGTATGCGCACAGCCGATTTGTCCCGCGGCCTTGAATTATTGCGCAATCCGCGTTTTCTCTCGCGCGGCTTGTCAACCGTGCAGCAACACATCGCCTCCCCCGGATCTCGCGTCGTTGTCTTTCCGACGACTAAACTCGCTTTCTAATTCGCCACTTTTTTCGGGACAAACGCAAGCTCCGGGATGGAACGAATTGCACAACAGTTTCAGCGGCTTAAGGTTGGGTGAGCCGTGAGATCTCTGACAGCAGTTGAAAACATGATCGAATATATATTGAAGATTATACATAGGAAATATATATAGAAATAAAATAAATATATAATATATAAAATATAATATGTATATGTGTATATAATAGTATTTAACAGCATTAACTTCTCACTTTCTAAGTAATTAGATGGTCTAAAATCATCATATAGAGGACAGCGAAAGAGTACATGCGATGAATTCATAATATTGACCAATATAAATCTAAGAATAAAAAAAATAAATCTAAAAATAAGCCAGTATACAATAAGCCAGTATATCACAATAAATCTCAACTTTCTTGTCAATATTATGAATTGAATGTAATAACATAGTAGGAAGTTGAGATTTCTTAACAAATTAGAATTAAAGTATCTCTTAAACTAATGATTTTTTTACACGAATAGATCAACACTTTTTCGGAATGAATAAGGAGTATCAGCTCACGCCATAAAAAATATATGATTCCATATGACTGCCCTTTACATATCTACCTACAAAAAAATGTACCATCAGAATATTCCGCTCTCAAAACCATTCAACTTCATCTGAGATATTTTTTGCCATACGTAATAATAATGACGTAAATCTAGATGGTAAAATGTGGCGATTCACCCTGTATAATAGAAATAAAATATATATAGAACATATATACATAGAAATTCTCAAAGCATTATATCTACATTTTATTTTAAATTAATTTTTTTTTAATTTTTTCTATCTAAGGGCTCATCTGACGTTAATTCTGCTCGTTGAATAGAGGATTTACGATCGACTCCGCGACGATGTTGCCAGTTACGCTTTGTTGATTGTAAGCATATCGAAACTGCACATGCAGCTGCATCGGAGCTTGTAAGGCTGCCGCGGTTCTTTCGCGTCGGCTCAAGGCCCCGAAGCCTTTAGTATGCCGACAGGGTCGCCGACGGTTTTATTTAAAAAGCATTTACCGCGCGGGCCTTTATTACCCGTTGGACATAACCGTCGGACACCTGCGAGCCAGTAATACCCTTTTTATTGTCATTCGATTATTAAAAATGTTTACCCCATAGACGCGCAATTTGCTCGATCGCCGCGGAACGAAGTTTCCCAGCACCGATCGCGTGTAAATGTTTATGTTCCATTCGCCGGCGGAATGCGCGTTGCGTTTTTCGCGCGAGACATAAATTACTTACTTCTCGCCTCGTAAACGATATTTATCGAGATCTGCAAAGCAAGCAGGCAGCCGGCATCGAAATTTAACATTATAGACTGCAAAAATCGTATGAAAAATCGGGCACGTTTATCACGATTATTTCGCTGTTTCGTGCAGCCGCGCGTTCACGATAATTTTATCCATTTCCTTTTCGAAAACAGTTCGACGTCGCCCGGCGGAATGTATCGGCGACGTTTATCGAGCGCGCTGCGTTTTATGGTTACGCGCGCGCCGGGGATAAATTAAATAATAAAACGCGACCCCGCTCGCTTTCGGCCGTTTCTTTAAAACGGGAAATAATTGTTTCCACCTGGTAATTGTTACCGCGGTACCCTTTGATCCTCGACTGTTATCCACGCGTCGTCGGATACCGTTGTTAGACCGTTTACAGTTAATCTCAGTCACGTAGAATAAGCGTGCTTTGTTTTCTAACCGGCAATCGTGGAAAGGATACCGCGGATGAGCTGGAAGAAACGTCGAAATAATTAACTATTAATTCGTCAGGGTTTAACGGCACGGATCGAGGTAGCTTAATTAATTTCTACACGCGAGACGAAAACTGGAATTATCTGAAATACTCAAAAGTCCATTAACCTGGCCGAGGGAAAAGCGGTACGGAAACAATAGCAGTGCGCCGAGGAATCGAAGCAGAATTTCCTGCTATGCAAATGAATCCCAGAGATTGCTCGAAATGTCAGTCAATCACGCATCGAAGGTCAACCCGCGTTCCGGCCAAGGTGGCATGAATGAAAGCGTGTTCGCGTTTCCACCGTTCGTTCTTTCCCGCGAGCAACCTTTCTATACGCGCGGGTATAGATCGTTTCAAGGCTTCCTGCAACTTTTACACGCCCTGCTATTCCTCGCAATTTTATTTCCTCCGTCCGGTGCCTCGCTCGATCTCAAAATAAAATTGCATTCGTAATCATTTATCCAGGTGCAGGTTGAAGCTGCTATCGTGTTACTTGTAAAAAAATCCAGCAACATTTCTGTTCGTCCCCTCAGGGGATATCGATAACCGGGCAGGAAGCATTGTCCCCAAGCTGTACGTTCGCGGTGAAACTCGTGGCGTTCGTTCCGCGATTCCATCAAACGTTCGTTGAAAGGACCGAGAAAACCAATGGAAACGACCTAATAAATGCAACGCGCGTTTTCTAAAGCCGAGAACCGGTCGAGTTGGTTCGTGCGTCAGCGTGCGATCACCAGCGTTCGCGTTTATGCCTTTACCGGTCCTAAACGAGGTCGACCGGCTGGGCTCTCGCCGTATAACCACACCTCCTTTTACTAGAGCCCGGACTTGCCGCATTCGTGTATTTATCCCGCGACGTCGACCGCGCGATCCCCGACAAAAGCATCCCGGAATTCGTGCTGTCGCTACCGTTTCGGTGAAACCGTAGATTCAATGGAAAGCGAGTCGCTGGGAACATCTTCGTTGATTTACTATAACACTGCTTCGTTAGGATTCTAACAGTAAATTTAGTTTAGTACATACACCTCGAGTATCTCGCCGATCTCTTGGATCAGCGCAGCCACTTCGCGTCCATGGGAATGGCATCAATCTTTTTTACAACCCAATCTGTACCAAGATAGCTTTTTTTATTATTATTATTCCCGACGACTCGTATCGAAATGAAAACGCGGTTCAATCGTAGATCCGAGCACGCTCGATTGCCCTCGCCTCGCCTCGGTCAGGAAGCGTTACATAATCTTCGCGGCGAGGTTGTGACCGTTCCCCGAACCTCGTAACCGAGCGGTAAAAGTCAACGTTGCTCAAGTTTCGCCGAGTGGAACCACCCGGTTGGCTCTGCAAAATGTAACTCGCCGCTCGATGTACTATGTAACCACGTACATACATACGTATCGGTTTATTTGAACAATTCGACTCTCTGATCGCTTTCTCGCGGACCTGCTTACCCGGTAGCGTTCTTGTCGTAAAATCGTGGCGATGATAAACGCGGATCGTAAATTCGGAATCACCGTCACGTATACCGTTTCCGAAACGTCAAACTTTGGTTTACCTGAAAAATTTTAACCACGAGAATGTAGGTGTTGCGAATATTTATTTATGCATTTATTTTTACTCCGTTCCTTTTGGGGGGCTTCCAGTTACATCATTCCAAATTATATTATACCAAAATCTAAATAAACTTTCATCTGTTTAACTTTTTAACAAAATAGAATAAAATAATTAAGGCAAAATAACATAAAACGAAATAATCTCCCACTAACTTATTTCTTTTCCTTTTCTTTCTCTGTTTCTTTTTCATTCCTTATCCTACTAATTTTTTTTTAAATCTCTATTTCTTTGACTTCTTGGTCTAATATTTCTTTTATTTCTTTTCCACTTCTCGTATTTTCGCATCATTTTATTATGTGTTCCATGTCTTCTGCCTCCTTCTCACATATTCTGCATTTATTTTCTTCTTCTTCTTTCCAGTACTCTTTACTTCTGACTTCATTTCCACATCTGAATCTTGCTATGATCTTTCTATCCTTCAGTCTCACATTTCTTCCTAAATACAATGCTTCTTCTGTGTTTGTTAACATGAATTCTTTATTGTACTGTGATTTTTCTATCCTCTCTTAATCTTCTTTCTTTTTCCCTTTTCTTCCTTCTTTCCATTATTATTTGTCTTACTTCTATAAATTCTGCATCTCTCATAAAGTCGAATTAGAGTCCTCTTAACGAGGGGTTTTACCCGCCGCGGCGTATAATAAACAGTTTAATACGGTGGGATCCAATTAAACGGCGACCGTTTAGAAGCATACCTAAATTGGCAGGATTATAGATTTGAAAGCGATCGGGGGTGGAAAGTTTCCCGCGGAGGAGGAAGAAAGTTTAAATCGTTGCGGGTAGAAGATTCGCGAAGTTTCGCGGGGGGGATGGAAACTCGGGCTTAAATCAATCAAACGTACCGGACCGGGAGAGGCGGGCATTAAATGAAATATGCGCGCGGCTGTACATTAAAACTTCGCTATCCGACGATGGTCCTAAAATTCGTTTTCTTATTACGAATTTTTCTTGTTAACCGCGGCGTGCAGCCGTTCGAGAGCCTCGGATGTTTCTTCGACTCCGGCCCCGGAATTAATGCGATAACTTCCGCGGGCGAAAGTTTTTCAAGAATAAAAACCAGAGGAACTCTTCCCTCCCCGGTTCGAATAAACTTGAACCTCGGAGTGCATTTCTCTTCGCCGTTGTTTGCATCGGTCGTGCATCCCTGTGATGGAACGCGTCTGTTGCTACCGGTGTCAAAGCCCCGTCCGATCTAACACCCGCGGCTCTAATCCGCCTGATTTACTGATAATACTGTTATTTATATTATTATTAATACTATATATATCATTATTATATATTACATATATTAGGTCATTAAGTGTGAAACGTCCGATTTGAGACTAAAAGTTTGGTTTATTATATCTCGGGCAAGAAATAAAAAAATAAAGGACGATCGCAATGAAATATCGGAGATATCTGGTATCAAACTTGAGGCTTTAGGTAATCGGACATTTCATAGTTAATGACCTAATATTATACATGATTATATATATTATTATTAATACTATTAAATTTACTGATAACTTACTGATAATAAAGAAACTCTCGATTTCTATTCCAAGTTCGTTGAACGTGCGGCTAGATCCTATCTCAAGGAATAGGATTCGCCGCATGAAACGATGTTGCTCGAACCTGACGGCATTTCGACGTGCAACATGGTACGAGCAACAATTCACGCGCCGTTTGCCTGACTGACTAGCGTTTTTAACGATCGCGTCTTTCACTTTGAGAGCCAGAATGCGCGAAGCGAGCATAGGTGATGCATGCCAGGGACTTTCCCTCGTAACCCTAGCGATCTTACGTGTCTGGTCCCGTTCCACGGTGGTGATCCGACGCACGGAATGAGTTAACATTTTTTTCAGTCCATGGGTCGAGGCGAAACGAGATCCATATGGATGAACAGCGAAACGATTTAACCGACGCGTTGGTTAAATGAATTATCCCCGCGTGGGCTGCCCCGAGGTGTGTCACCTGCCGCTTCTATAAGATCGTGATTCTCGGTCATCGTTTTCATCTTTTTTAAATTCCACGTTGCTTCAGCCCGTGGGCGTCGACACTTCTACGTATGCCAATCGGAATCTCGAAACGATCGAGTATTCTAGCTGTTATACATTTTGCTAGATACCTCGAACACAGGCTGGCTGGGCGCGTGTATAGGTGCATGCATGCATTTCGAAAGCGGTCCTTTCACTGCAGCGAAGCTTTTGAAGCATCACCTCGAGAAGTAGGTACGAGCCCCGTTGCAAATAAAGAAACTTTCGTGCCGAGAGTCGTAAAAATGTGAAATGCGCGCTTCCATTCGAGGCTTTTATTCCTACACGCTGCTTTTTCCACGCGGACCGAGCGGAAAAGAAACGAACACGACCGCCACTTTTAACTCCCCTCCACGGTTCATTATCAGACGTACAGCGTACCGCACCCCCACGGGAAGTAATCGATTTTTAAGTCGTAACTAATAAATTAGATCGGGATTATTTTATCTGTAATAGCTGAAAATTATTAGAAATTATTTTCCAATATTTGATAACCTTTTAACAGACTCGCGAGATGTCCATAATTTTGTGTTTTGTTAACGGTAACAATTTTTATGCAACGGCTTATGGAGCCTTAACGATTCGTTGAGTAAATAAAAACGAGCCGCGGGAGGAACAAAGCGAGGGACGCGTCGGGAGACAATAGAGATGAACACAATAGTTTTTTTTATTTCCTTCTCCGGTTCGGCCGCGACCCGATCGCAGAGAACTGCGGAAAGGAACGTTTTCTCGTGTTGCCGCGCGACGCCAGTGCCTGGGTATCATCCCGGATGTGCCTCGAGTGTTCTTTAAATCAGTGACTCTTAAGTGGGTCTCGGAGCGATATTTCTCTCCGAGTCCCGCGGCTTCTTAAATAGGAATAAAAGTATTGAGACTCTTGGCGATCTCGTTTTCCTTTTCTCGCGAGGAGTTCGCCGTCCCGATTCCCGTACCTCTCTCTAAGTACACTCGCCACTTTCTTACCAGACGGTTTTTAGTACCGATAAGCACGATCAATACCCGATGCGCACGTTCAATGTTTTATCGTAATTAACCCTTTGCACTCGACAGGTGACTCCCAGTCACCGTCTTTTTTTTACGAAATAATTGTTATACAGGTAAATAATTACTGCTTCAATATATTATTGATTGAATTACACTTAACCCTTTATGTGCGGAATTTAATTTTAGAAATCTTATTTCCTACTAATTTAAATATATAAAAAATCTAATACTTTGAATGCTATAAATTAATTCAATAAACTCTAACAGCTACAGAATTCATGTGAGCGATGTTATAATAAATTAATTGTTTTATACGAGTCTGTATTTAAACAGATTATCAATATTAATCGAAAAAGATTTAGAATGACGCGTATACACGTCGAACGCAGTTAACTGGTTAATTATTATAAAATTCATGTATACATTAATTTAAAAACTGTCGAAAGGAAAAATTATTAACAATTTTAATACATTAATCTGCATATTCACGAAATATTTGTGGAAAAATTCTTCGAGCGCAAAGGGTTAAAATTCGAGTCACGTGAGCAGCTTTTTCATTAGAAAAAAAGTTCTCGACGATTGGTTAAAAAAATAAACCGAGGAAGTAGCAGCGTTTACTCAGGTTTTTAGTAACGCATCGCGAATGACGCGTCCAACGCATTGTATCAGGAATATTGTATAACGCGTGTACGTAGTCATTATCGTTCGTCGACTTTGAACATTTTTTCATTATCTGCTATACGTATTGTGTACTTATCGAGCGAAACGAAAGATAAACCCTCATTTATCTGGCGATTGGTCACCGCTTCGTACACGTCTTCTCGGGTCGCCTACTATCGCTGACGGTGAGTCTATTTTCAGATTGAAACACGCGTTATATCATTCGGAGAGACTCCTCGTCGAAGCCCTTAAAAAGGCGTCAGGAATTCGATTCTGCGTCGGAGTTTATCTCGATTCGGAAACTCGTTTCGGTTCGTCGACCTTGATCTTTCGGTTGCTCGTTAACCGGTCAGGGAACATAATTTCACGTACTCGTATCACTCGGCTGGACGATTCGTAGGATGAAATTCCGATCGGGATGCGGTTGAGTGCGACGAGGCAACCGAGTGACGTCGGGGACAGGAAGGGAACGATGACCGCGTTAGATCCTCGCAACCATTGTCACAGGCGTAAGAACGAATATCAAGCGTGGCACAAACGGTTTCGTAGCGGTATTCCTTATCTCTCATCGGATTATTCAACGAGAGCTTGCAGGAATGCGTTGAAGGAACACGTTTGAATAAATAACGACGCTGATCCATATTCCCAGGCGTTATTCAAGATCAAAGCACGAGTCGCTTGATCACGTGTGAGGGACATAGAGAGCAAGCGGGACAAGAAATCGAACGGTGATGACATCCATGGTGTCGGTTGCTTTCTGGACCAATTGTTCAGTCTATGAGATTTGGATGAAGGATTTGGCTACGATGAAG